>JABSNV010000605.1:50000-115781 GCA_024085815.1 Flaveria linearis | reverse complement strand
AACATAAAATCAGTTAAAATCAGATCTAAGCAAGTTAAAACAAAAAGTTAACCATGGACTCACATAACTATTCTGAACTTGGGCATGCTTCAAAACCACCCATGCTCAAGCATAAATCTGAATATAAACAAGGGAAAATCAGATTCATGAATTATGTTACAGGTGTTGATCCGATTATTGGATCTCTATTTGCAAAGGCCAACACATCCCTGTTACATTATCTGCAGATCAAGCTGCTATACAAGGACTGCAAGAATCCCTATTGAAGACCTTACTCTTGATGACGATGATTACAAGAGATCAAGATTGACCTCAAGCTTATCATACTCACTCAAGCACTCAAAATGGATGTGCTCAAGAGATTGGAAAAGTATGGCACTGCAAAAGCAGTATGGGATGCCCTGAAAATCATGTGTGAAGGAGCAGTGAAGTGGCTGAAATCAACAAAGACAAGCGTGTGAATCAGTATGAGACATTCCATCACTCAAAGGGGAGTCTATCTCTAAACAAGTTACATAGATTGTGCAATTGGGAATGATCTAGAGATTATGGGAGTCACCTACAAAGTCAAAGGAGTTAAACAAGAAGATGTTACATAGCCTTCCAGAAACATTGAAACAAAATGTAACCATGCTAAAGAACACTCTTGATCTAGAGAGCACAACTCTAGATATTATGATTGCCAAGATTGAAGCTTTGGAATAGATGAGAGAAGCAGAAACCTTGGAGGACCCAAAGTTGTGGAAGCTTACAAGTTTCCAACTGATTCTCACTCTGTTGAGAATGCCTTCATCACTGAAGAAGATGACTTTCTCTCATCAAGGGATCAATCTAAACCCACTGGATTCATAGCAGATCAACCTCCAAGCGGCCATCAACCCATCCCCACCTGCTTCAACACCAACCCCTGATGACCAAAATCTGAAGAACAAAAGCAACCTACAATGCTTTGTTGCAAGCTTTGAAGCCTATTTAGGAGAAGACTCACATCTGCACATCTGATACAAGAAGACTTAGAAGAAATGATCCAGATGATGTAGAGGAAATGGATTTGCAATGGCAAATGGCAATGATAGCTTGAGAGCTAAGAAATTTTCAGAAAAGGTAAAAGCTTCACCTGAATGAAAACACCAAGCTTGGATACGATAAATCAAAAGTGAAGTGTGTGTTTAACTGTAGGTATGACTGGCCATTTCTCAAGAGAATGTATGCTCCTAGAAGAAACCACCTGCTCAAGGGCTCCACAAACCAGTATCATCACAGCCATTGCAAGCTTTCACTCCAACAGTTTAACCAACAATATCATCATCAGCAACAATCACAACAGACTCAACCTCAACTGACCAATCAAGCTTATGGAAGCAATCAGCCATCAGCTAATGCTCTTGTTATCAGGCAGGATGGAGTATGTGACTGGAGCATGTATGCAGAGGAAGTGAAGCCTCATTTCAAAATCATGCACTCATGGCTCACATCAATGATGGACCTTCTCCCATGCCCACTGAGGTAAAAACTAACCTTTGTAGTGATAAATGCATTCATGAAGTACAAGGTTATAGAGAGCACAATCATAAACTAGCTGATAAATAAAAAGAAAAGAAAAGGTTAATCTGAGATGCTTAAGAGAGAAATAAAGGCTTTGAAATTAAAATTAAGTCTCTCATCTCAGACATTGAGAAATTGATGGTGAAAAGTACTCTCTTGCAGCTGAGAATGAGCAACTGACTAAAAAGTTAGCTCAATCTAAAACTGAACTCAATCTTATGAGTTGAAACTAGAAAAGTTTCAACAGTCATCAGTTAAGCTGCAAGAAATGCTTGACTCACAAAAGGATCCAAAGACATGTCAGTATTGGATACACTCGTGTCCACCACCATACAATGATAACTATACTGTCATGCCTGAACTCTGTTTCACTCCAACAAGAAAATGAGCCTAACATATGAACCTAAAACAATGGTAAATCAAGTCACCAATCCTCAAAACAGACCAAGTGTTACATTGAAACAAATGAGGAAAATCAGGTTAGGACATCCATTAAAATAAGGAGCTCAGACAAGACAGTAAGTGTGAATAGAACAACTAGCCCCCAAGGCTATTGTTCCTTTTGTGAAATTCATCCCTGCAGTTTCAAGGGAAAAGAATATAACAACTTAAGGTGAATCAAACTGCTGAAAGCAGATCTGACAGTGAGACAAACTCTCCAAAAGATTCAAGCAAGTCAGAAAACGATTCCCCTTCCATTAAAAGAAAAGTTGTTCGAGTCACAAAAACCAGAATTCACTCAGACTCAAAATCAAAGCAAGGAGTTGGCTTGATATTTTTAACAAAGAGCATGTTAATCAATTGAAAAAGAATGTAGAAACAATTGAGAAAGCGAGGTCAGCCTAAGAAAAGAAGAGTCAGTAGTGTTGTGAAACAATCTACCAACAAGGCTGATCAGGCATTCTCATCAAAACTCGGAATGGATCAAATTCAGAATCTGTCAAAGCTACTAAATCCTCAACACGGGATCAGTGGCTAGAAACAAGCACATGCGTTGTGATGTGTGTGATAGGTCTAATCACAGAACAGACAAATGCTTTATAATCAATACTGTTCCATCTGTGACATGAACAATCACACACCAAGAACTGTATTTCAACAAATACTGTTCGTCTGCAATATGACAAATCACAACACGTCTGACTGTTCTTCAATCAAAGGGAAAGAGGATACCCCAAAACAAGCCTATCTCACCAATCATGTTTGTAACATTAAAATCAATGATCATTCTTATCACAGAGTTTCCAAATCTGATGATAACATGAAAAATCTGAAAATGTCAAACAGAAGTCAAAGATATAGAAATCAATGGCAGACAACTAATGATTTTCTCAATCCAAGAAACAAGTTTGATAATAAAAAAGAATCCAGTTTCTGAAAAGAAACAGGATCAAAGGTTTGAATACTCATCTGATTCCTCAGTTGATATCAAACCAATCAGTTTCAGAAATACATCAAGCATGATCCCACCACCAAAGCCCCAGTTTAGAGGAATACCAACAGGTTACTATCATGGATAGAAACGGTAAGCCCAAGACCATCATGGCTTGGGTTTCACATTCTAACTAGTTCTTTCTGTGCTTGTAGGGTCATTCACACAGGTCCAACAGTATATGGATGTGGACAGTGGATGTTCCGACACATGACTGGAGGACCGTTCCCTCCTTCATATTTTAAGCACATTCAAGGAACGACAGTGGCATTTGGAGAAGATTCACAAGGAGGTAGAATTACAGGGAAATCCACAAACAGCTGTACATTCATCATTATCAGAAAGAAGGAGTGATTTTCCAATGATTCCTCCAACTTTTCTGAGCAACTAAATGAAGAAGTTCCTTTACAAGCTGATCCTATCAGACACTCTGTTCAACATCAAAGTGCTTCAATTGAGGATGGTCCAAGTACAACACCCTCTCCATCAGAGATGCATCTATTGAAAAACTACTCAAGAAGAAGTTACCACCCAACTCGTGTCATCCATCCGTTGTTGATACTGAAAGAACTTCAACTGATGGAAGTAATCAACCCACTGATGATACTGAAGCAAGAACTGCAACACAATTTGATTTCTTCCACAACTCCCCAACAGTACAGAAGAAGTTGCCTCGCACCAAGATGAACTGAATGTCTCCAATCTGATGTAACCATTGCTGGTGACTCAATTCCAACCACAAGAATACACAAGAATCATCCTGTTGACGACATCATTGGTGAACTAAATGAAAGGGTGACTAGGAGCAAATCAAGCATTGCCAACATTTGCTTGTTCTCATGCTTTTATGTCAAACAGTACCCAAAAATATCAAAGAGCTCTTCAAGACAACAGTTGGATTGAAGCAATGCAGGAAGAATTGCTGCAATTCAAGAAACAAGAAGTATGGCAAATGGTAGTCCCGAAGGACAATATCCTATCGGTACCAGATGGTTGTACAGAACAAAACTGATGACAGGGGAATTGTCATTAGAAATAAAGCTAGACTAGTAGCTCAGGGGTACACACAAGAAGAAGGAATCGATTATGATGAAGTTTTTGCCCCTGTAGCCAGACTAGAAGCCATTAGAATCTTTCTGGCATATTCTGCATCCATGAAATTCACTGTTTATCAAATGGATGTGAAGTGTGCTTTCTTGTATGGAAAGATTTCTGAAGAGGTCTATGAGTCAACCTCCTGGCTTTGAAGATCCAGAATATCCACACAGGGTATACAAGCTAGACAAAGCCTGTACGGTCTTCACCAAGCTCCAGGAGGAATGGTATGAGACTCTTTCATCATTCCTTCTTAATAATGGATATGAGAGAGGAAAAAATGATCAGACTCTCTTCAGAAAAAGAAAAGGAAAGGATATGCTGCTGGTTCAGATATATGTGGATGATATCATCTTTGGCTCAACAAACCAGACTCTGTGCAAAGACTTTGAAGATCTCATGCATTCAAAATCCAAATGAGTGCTATGGGAGAAATCAATTTCTTTCTTGGAGTACAAGTCCAACAGACAGCTGACGGAATCTTCATCAATCAATCAAAATATGTGGAAACAATGCTGAAGAAAGAAGAAATTCAAGTTGCTGACTGTCAGTCCATCAGAACTCCTGTGGATACAAAGTGAAGATTGGACCAGATCCTGAAGGCAAATCAGTGGATCAGACTCACTATCGTTCTATGATAGGTTCACTAATGTATCTAACAGCCAGTAGGCCTGCCATTATGTTTGTGTTTGTGTGTGTGCCAGATATCAAGCAGCTCCCAAGGATCTCATGTAAATGCAGTCAAGAGGATATTCAGATATCTCAAGGGCAAGCCTGCTCTTGGATTATGGTATCCAAAGGAGGAGATTTCAATCTCTATGCATATACTGACAGTGATTATGGGGGATGCAACTTCACAGAAAATCCACTTCTGGCGGGTGTCAATTTCTTAGTCCCAGACTGGTATCCTGGCAGTGCAAAAAGCAAACCAATGTATCTGTCTCAACAGCAGAAGCTGAGTATATAGCAGCATCTGCATGCTGTTCTCAAGTTCTCTGGATTCAAAACCAGATGCTTGACTATGGTTTTAACTTTCTGCACACTCCAATTCATATTGACAACACAGGCAGCCATGTTCATAACAAATAATCCAGTACAACACTCAAAAACTAAACACATTGAAATTAGATATCACTTTTTGAGAGACTGTGCTGAAAAGGGTTTAATCAAATTGATGCAAGTTCACACTGATCATCAATTAGTGATTTATTTACTAAGGCATTTGATCCAACAGATTGAATTCCTAGTCCAATCTATTGGCATGATTAATCTTGAGTAAAATGAAAATCCACAAAAACATTCAACATTTCAAAAAATCAGATCAGGAAGTATACTATTTAACCTATGGAAATGATATAATACAGTCACTATATCATTCACTATGCTCATTTAGAAACTCAAATGACTGACTTGACTTATGATATGTTGGTAGGCTCAACTTGAGAAAGAAACTACATGCAGTGATAAATAAAGCCTGTCTTCAACTGTGATGCTGTCATCTCATAGTATGTGTAAGGCATGACTTATCTAAATGCGTGTGTGTGTAGCAACCTAAACACCCCAAGTAATGATGACTTATGAATCCTCCTTACACTCACATCCTCCCTTTGTTTTGCTGAGCAAAGACTGGAGTGACAAGCACATAGTGTTGATGTTACGATCCTAAAGATTCCAAAGTGGAACACATCCAAGTGGATGAATTTACATTCCAAGGAGAATGAAAGAAAAGAATCCTTAGAGATCACCTTCCAAAGTGAAGTAAAAGAATCCTAATGTGGATCAAATCATAAAAGGATCAAATAAAAGAATCCCAATGAGGATCAAGTAAATGAGATGTCATAACTTAAGTAACTTGGTCATGTAAGTGTTGAAGTTCTACCATGCATTACATGCAGACAGTTGACCTTGCCATGTTATTGAGTGTGAGGTACATGTTGAATACCTAATCAACTCAAAACATGATAAAATCACTGGCATCTAACTATTAATCAAGCATGAGTTAAAGGGACAAACATACCTGCAATCAATAGGTTCATGATTATGTTTGGTTTATAAAAAATTGCTTGCATCTGTGAAAGGTATGATTGTTATGATCCCAAAGAAAGGTATAACTCAACTTCTTGTACTGATTACAACACAAAAATCAAAAAAAAAAAAATTGTGTTCCCTTCAAAAATTTTCAAATCCTTAAAAGTTTCCATCTATTATGGATACAAACTTTAGGGGGAGAATTTAAAAATTTGATCTTTCAGTACAAATGTTTCCTTTCTCAAAAATCAGAAAATACAAAATGTGCACAATGTCTGTGTTGGTGTAGAAGTTATATCATAATATCTAACTGATGCAACAGATACATCCTCATGAACAAGTAAAGGAATAGTCAACAATGGGAAACTTGGTTCACAAATGATGAACAAGTAAACAAGCAAAAATTGACATCAGTCAAACTTCATAAGAAACAAGCAAAAACAAATATCCACAATGTCAAAGACATCACTTCATAAAGCATCAGAGAAAATTCATCCAAACCATTCAGAGCAAAACATTAAGTTCAAACATACACCAGAAAAAGAAATTTATCTGAAAAGGCTAAGGGGAAAAGACCAATAGTAGAAGAAGAACCTCAATGAAAAAGCAAAAAGATGACCCCAGAAGCCTAGCAGCCATTGCTGGATTAGAAGAACATGAACAAGGCCGAGTCATTGATGAAGAAAAAGGGTGAGATGATTGATTTAGAAGAAGGTGAAATTCCAGGTGGATTCATGGTTGATAAGCCAGTGATCAGTAAAATCCCTGTGAATGAAGAACCTTATGTTTCTGAAAAGATTGAAAGGCCAAGTCATAATTTGATGAAAAAGGCCGTATTTTGATTGACCATGGTATGACCCTGATGAAGTCTTTGGGATGAATATGAAAGGATGGTAGCTGAAGAAGAAAAGTGAACAGTCTACTAGATCCAACCATTGAAACTGAGTATGAGAAAACTCAATCTCCCAAGCTTCTGAGGTGAAGACACAAACAGTTAAATCAGCTTCTCCTCCTCAACCTTTGTTTCCTGATCCCTATGCATGTCAGACAAAGAAATGAAGGAATATCTGACTGCTCAAGGATTCACCAGAAGGAAATTGGGAACATGAAGACCAATTCCCTAAGGGCTGCTATCCTTAGGCTGATCAATGAGAAGAAAGATAAGATGAAGAAACTGGAGGAACAAATCCCCAGACAGCAACCAAGAACAAGAATCTCTGCTCAAGAAATGAGCCTTACTCAAAGAGATCATGACTCATTGGCACCCATTCTTCACAAATACGCAAAGTGGTTTGCTGAACCATCTCAGATTGAACTACATGAAGGGTTAACTACTGCTGAGATGATCAGAGGTGTGTCTACTCCCAAAGGAAAAACTGATCAGAAAATCATTGCTTGGAAGTATGACAGTGACTGGAATATGTTTATGGTGAAGAGAGTATCTGGATTAGTCCAATTCTTCACAGAGTACTCTGCTCTGGTGAACTCTCTGGAGATCCATGATCTGAAGGAACTTGCTAATCTGAGACTGATCAACCATGCAGCAATGTTCAGGGGATATGAATTTGAGGACATTCTAAGGATGTTCAAGAGAACTGACAACTTCAAGTCCTTAAAGGCAATTTGCATGAGAAAAGATAAATCATTTGTCAATCCCTTGACAAGAAACAACGAAAACCAGCAGAGGAAGTGTATTCCTGAGTTAGAGTGAAACCCACTGAATCATTGAAAGAAAAGTGGTTGCTGGTACTCACACTTCTATACCAATCTCAAATGTGTTTTATGATGAGAAGACTTATGAGATGGTGATTGAAAGGAAGTGGGGAGGAAAGGAAGGATCAGAAATCAGATTGTTCAGTGGATATGAGGTCAGACTGCTTGATGAGTCATACATCCAGTACATCTTCACAAGGCACTTCAGGGAGATCAGCAACAAGTTGGGTGAAGCTGATATGCTCTTCTTTTTAAAGTGCATTAAACTGCTTAAGTTGGCCTATGATCGAGTACAAAGAAAGAGAGATCAGAGAATGAGGAAGAAGACTCCCTTACAGTTTGGAACATTGTTAACTTGAGGTAGACGTGGATGGTATCTCCTAATTCACAGAGATGGTCTGTCGACCGTAGCCATCTGGGAGCCCATCTCACTGAGGAAGATGCCTATTGAGGCATTGCACAATATGAGACATATGAAGATCCATGTTCTGAACAAGGAAAAACTACGTGAAGCACAAGATTTCTCCAACATGATCAAGTCTCTTGTGGATCCCCATACACTAATCCTCCTGCTGCACAAGAACCAGCAGAATCTTCACAACCTCATCCACCCTTAAACCCTTGAGTACATAGGCTGTATAATCCTTAGGGGGAGTATTGTTGGACCCTGAAAGGATCATACATGCCAATTCGAGAGGTGGATAGTTGTTCTGCTGGAAATCTCCCCAAGTCCAAGAAGAAATGCGGATCAAGAAAAATACAAGTGTCGGCTATCCGCATTTGTTAATGCGGATGCACAAGAACAAATGCTGACAAGTATTTGTTCATCCGCATTAACTAATGCGGACAACCGACAAATGCAGACAAGACTTTTGTTCATCCGCATTAACAAATGCGGATGTTAAGTAACAAATGCGCTCGTGTTGGTTCATCCGCATTGTCAATGCTGATGACCAAACACCAATGCGGAAGATAGAAGACTAATGCTGATGAAGACTTACTCATCCGCATTACAAATGCGGATGACTAAGAACAAATGCGTATGAAGACAAACTATTCTGTACAGAGGGTAGTTTAGTCATTTGTACAAGCTGTAGTCAGCCTATAAATAGATCAGAAACCTCGTATGTGAGGGGACTTTTTTCAGACTCTAGACTTTGTACTCAAAACTCCTGACATCCGAGGTTGTCTTGCATTGTTACTGTAGCTTGCTAAACCCTAGCATTTTTACTTTGTAACAGTTCAGATAATCAATACAAGTGCATTTATGAGTATTTCAAGTGTTAAATGTTCATTGATTGTTTGATTCCGCCTCTCAATCATGACTCAATCAACATATTCGATTTGTTGATTCACATCAACAGAGAATATCATTCTCAAAACCCGTCATAATCCATGACCTGTCGGATAAGCAGTTGGCAGAGATCTTCAGGCTGAATCCAGACGAGTTGGTCAAATATGCTCCTATAGTTGATGTGGCAAGTGACGATAAGCTTCAAAATGTTATGAATCGAGATAGAGGATGTCATTACTGATCACTATCCTCAGTACACTGATCCGGAAGGACATGCTATCCCCAATTTGGGTGAAACCTTCGACAGTGGTACTTTTCATAAGTTGGATGAACTAGAGAAAGAAAAGGAGAAAGAAGAAAGTACTGCCCAAGCTACAGATGAAAGTGTTGATGCCAAAAGGCTTAATGGGCAGCGTGTTTTGCTGAAATGAAAGCCCAGCATGCGCCTCAAAAGCAGAATGCCTACATAAAGCTTTATAGAGTCAAACGTCATCAGAAAGTGTCTGAAATATCATTGCATGGGCGTATTTTGAAGATTTGGACGTATATGCCGTGAAAAGAGTGAATGGGATAGAGTACTTCAGATACCCGCATGATCTGAAGACTCTTCCTGGTTTTGAGCTCAACCGACTGGCATGCTTAGATCTACTGTATGACAATCCAAGAAATATGTCAGGTTGGTTTGAGGAGGCATAAAAAGGGAATACCATACCAGATGGGTAAACTTCAAACCTCAACAACCGACGAGGTACATCCGTAGATCTGAAGTGGATCCTATAATTGGAAAGCCTAAGATCATGCCGAAGTGAAGTTCTCGCGCATAATGTCTAAGATTCCAATGCAGGAAATGCCTCAGGACTTCACTCCACACATCAAGTGGTGCACTACCAAAAAATTGCCATTTAGTGGCACACGTTTTTTGTGGTACTTAACTCTTGTGCCACTAATATATAGTTTTAGTGGCACTTGTGTGTGTGTATTTGTTTGACCAATATATTTAATCACATTTTTCATCTATGCTTAAAAATTAAAGTTTTAGTGGTACTTTATTATGCCATACTTACAAGTTATACAATTTTATGGCTTTTAATTTTATACCATTTTTCAATCCAATACTATTAACCCTCTAATTTTTCTTAAAAACTTTTAGTGGCACATATTTTCATTAAAAAAACTCCCTCC
Source organism: Flaveria linearis (assembly GCA_024085815.1). NCBI lineage: Eukaryota > Viridiplantae > Streptophyta > Magnoliopsida > Asterales > Asteraceae > Flaveria > Flaveria linearis. Next base: position 105,492 of record JABSNV010000605.1, on the reverse strand, counting down.
AAACAAATCCCCCAAAAAATTCATTAAATTAAAATTAGGGTTTATATATTAACCTAAATTATTACAAAAATCATTCAAGCCCCACCCCACCTTCGGAACCATCGACCCCACACCCATCGACCCACACACCCATCGACCCCACACCATCGGAACCCATCGGAACCCATCGACCTGACACCCATCGGAACCCATCGACCCACCTGCCTCTCCACCCACCATCGAACCCCATCGACCACCTACCTCTCCACCCACTTCGGAACCCCTCCTCGGCAACTCCATCACCGTTGACTCCATCCTCGGCGACTCCACCAACCGTCGACGAGCAAGCCCCATCCTCGACACCTCCATCGACGAGCAGCCCCGTCCGCGGTAGAATGTAACCCCATCCTCGGCGAGTTCTCGGTTCTTTTGTGAATTATTGATTCAATAGAGGACCAAATTTGATTGCTATTCTTTTCTGGTTTGATATGTCGAGTTAGTTTGTAATTTGAAATTGAATTTGATTCTGATTTGGTTTCGTGAAGCTTTATTTGATTGCTATTGTTTTTGGTTTGATATCTCATTCGTAAACACCTTCTGTTATTGATAGTTCTAATACTTCTATAATTGTTATTTTAGTTTTGCACTTACTAATGAATGATTTGTCTTAATTCTTGTTAATTATTGGATTTGATCACCGTTCATCACTGTTTGAAAGTTGAAAGTTAGTTGTTTAATGTAGTTTTGCGTTTGTAGGATCCTTACCATTCGAAAGTTCTGTCCTCCATGATATTCATCGCTACAACTACGTTCCTCATTCTTTTATTTCATCAACGTTACTAGCTCAGATATTGAATTTCAAGATCATCACTGGTATATGTTTTTATGTTGAATCATAATCTAATTGAATCATATTTTGTTTTAATGTTTGATCATAATCTATTGGATGACTATGTTAGCTTGTATGTATCTTCACTAATTTGTTGACTAACAATTAATGTAACCTAAACCATGTAGTCATGGATAGATCTTGGATGTATGATGCTCATGAAGTGGTATTAATCTTGTTATATTTGATATTATTGTTATACATTCTTTTGAACTCTCTTACTAACCATCAAACATAAATTATAGGCAATGAAGAATGATGTGTGTACCCAACAGAGGAGAAATGTATATAACAACATGAACCGTAAAGATGGAAGTATGTAGATGATAAAGCTGCTAGAGTTGTGGTAATGCATTTTTACATAATAAAATGTTCCTATTTATCATGTCCATGTTTACTTTAGAAATAATAATTAGAAATGCTCACCTGCATTATTATCTATTTAGAGTTCATTGAAAGCTATTGGAAGGGACTCTACAACCACACCAGGAGATCTGGATGATTTTACCAAAGACGACTATTCAAAAGTTAAAGGCCCAGAGAAAAGAGGGTATGTTCGATAATTGGAAGGATGCCGGCCACACAAAGTAATGACAATTCTTCGAATAATTCATAAATTATTCATCAGCAACAGAGTGCTGTGATGTGATGATGAACATTATCCAAGAACATATCCCCAATGCAAACTTGTCTACAGTTCTCAGTGATATGAACATACAGGTACTTACATACATGACCACACAACTTTTAATAATTTGTGAAGATTATTACCATATATGTTTTAGTGATCAACCTAGGTATTGTTAATTGTTCTATATGCATAGCTTTACTTGTTTGACCGTTTATTACTATATGCATAGCTTTACTTGTTTGACCCGTTTATTACTATATGCATAACTTTGTAGGTCCACAAACACTTGAATCAATGGAAATTGTAAAGATTTTGGATCAAACTATGCATAATAAAGAACTATTTTTGTTGCATTCTAAAAAGAAAACCATTTGTTTAAAATCAAGGTACAACTCGTATAGCTCATGCCTTTAAAAGTTGTATAATAATGCTTGTGTGTTTGTATAATACGCTAAAAGAAGATAAAAAAATCTCTATAGAATGTAATGTAAAAAAACTATCATTTGGAAATACAAAAGAAACATATGGATGTTAGTAAACATATGCTTATGTGTTTGTATAAAATCTTTAATGTAGTTATAGAAAAGCACTTTGGATTAATCTCAACTGAAAAAGAAAAATCTACAACATAATCCAAGGTAAAGTATAAAACCTCATAAAATAGACATATCATGAATTAAAAGTGCTATGGTGTCACCTGCTTTCTTGATTTACGTTCACGTGCAAGAGCATACTCAAGTAGCCATCCCATACTTCACAGGCATGTTTTGTGTATTTTCATTTTTCTTTAATATATATCACTTTTGAAGCATTTGAGTTGGCTTTTGTTTGCCTAAAGGAATATAACACCAACTCCAATTAACATTTATGAAGCACTTAGCTGAAACACATAGCTGCAAAACCACCCCTGTTGCATCCTGTTGCAAAACAGCCCCTGCAGCCATCACTCAATAATCACCAGTAACAAAATAGTTGCAAAACCAGCCCTGCAACATCGTCTTAGTGCATCCCCTGCACTAATCAGATCAGCCCAAAACACCATTAATCTCATCATCAAAAACAAACCCCATTCAATAAAACAAACTGCACCCTCCTTCCTAACCATATATGTATTACTTGTTTGACTCGTGACGTTGAGTTTTGTTAACTTGTTTGAGCCATTAACCACTATATGCATTACTTGTTTGACCCTTTTATTATTATATATATAGCTTTACTTGTTTGACCCGTTTATTATTATATATATAGCTTTACTTGTTTGACCCGTTTATTATTATATATAGCTTTACTTGCTTGACCCGTTTATTACTATATGCATAGCTTTACTTGTTTGACCCATTTATTACTATATGCATAGTTTTACTTGTTTGAGCCATTAATCACTACATGTATTACTTGTTTGACCCGTTTATTATTATATACATAGCTTTACTTATTTGACTCGTTTATTACTATATGCATAGCTTTACTTGTTTGACCCATTTATTACTATATGCATAGCTTTACTTGTTTGACCCGTTTATTACTATATGCATAGTTTTACTTGTTTGAGCCATTATCACTACATGTATTACTGTTTGACCCGTTTATTATTATATATAGCTTTACTTATTTGACTCGTTTATTACTATATGCATAGCTTTACTTGTTTGACCCGTTTATTACTATATGTATAGCTTTACTTGTTTGACCTGTTTATTACTACATGTACAACTTAACTTGTTTGACCAGTTTATTACTTTACGTACACATAATTTTGGGTCCTTATATATAGTTGCTCGTCCCTACTACTTTATATTAACATCTATTTTCATTACTTTGTATTTTTTAGGTCCCTCGTGTTGGTTCTTCATCTAGTAATGAAATATCATCTTCAAGAAGTCATGATGATGAAGGAAGAGTTGACAAAATGTGAAGTGTTGGTGCAGTAGAGATAACAACATTCATGGATTACTTGGAATAGAGTTCACGAACAGAAAAAATCATTTTTATTGTGTTTGTAAACACTTGAAATACATTTGGAACTTATTATGTATTTGTTCGTTAACATTGGAACATGTTTTGGATTGAAACCATAATCTATGTTATGATCATGTAATTTTAAGTGTTTTTCATTTCCATTTTATCTTAAATTGTAATTTAGAAATGATTTAAAACCATCATTTATCTCTAACTAGAAATACATTTATTGTCACAATATTCGTGCCCACAAAAGCCTTTTTAAATTTATGGCAAAAAACAATCGTGCCACTAAATTGGTATAGATATTTTGTAATTAATATTATGGCAAAAATAAAAGTGCCACTAAAGATCTTCCCAAGATTGGGTGGCACATAAAAAGTGCCACTAAATGGCTTTAGTGGCACTGCTTCTAGTGGCACTTTTTTGTGTGCCACACAAAAATATAGGGGCCATTAGTGGCACTTTTTGGGTATTCTGTGACACTTTTGTGTGTCACTGTATGACAATTTTTTTGTAGTGGGTGGTATTATGATTGGAGGACGGGTGAAGCAGTCATAGTGCTGAATAGAGAAGGAAAGATAGAGACTATCCGGGTATTTGACCCTATGTGGCTAACTAACTTGTCAGCTAACGATGTGTATATATTATACAAGTGGCCACTGTTCTATGACTCGCAAGACATTGTACAAGCTCTCCAGTTTCAACACGTCATACGACTCTGCTTTGCATTTGAAATACATGCAGGAGTTACAAAAGAGGAGAAGTACAAGAAATTTGAAGAACATATAAAGAGTGTTAGACAATAGAGGAAACTAGGTCCAAGGGGGAGTTTATTGATACATGTTAATGTACCTAGTTATGAGCTTGAATGTAAAAGTCTTTCATGTCTTACACATGTATAATTGATGTAATGGTTTGAATGAATGATATAAAGTGCATTGTGATGTTTGATTTATATTTTTATTATGTCATGAAATATTATATTGAATGTGTTGCACATGTATGGACTAACTACATAGGTTTGATGTTGTTTGATAGTTCATGCTAATGGACCATACACATGAATTCATCATGCTTATGGACCAGTCGCGTGACTGAACCAGGAAACTGGATCAGTCATACGATTGAAACATAAGACTGACTCAGTCGCACGATTGAACCTTCAGTCGTGCGGATGACTCAATCGCATGATTCAGTCACACGACGGAACCATGCTAATGGTTTAGTCGTACGAATGTAAACTACAAGCCTATAAATACCACATAATTCGTGGAAAAACAGGAGAATAAAAACACTTCGAACACTTACGTACCCTAGCCGTCCAGAGCGTCCTTTTTATCATTCCAACTTCATAGTTCATTCTTGATCGATTTCTACTCATTCTTAACGTATAGTCTATTCTAATATCGATCAAAGTAACGTTCTCACTGATTGGATAGCTAATCAATAGGATTCCGCACTATTTTATCTGGTTTCACGCATTATCAGTTAGTACTCCGTACGTATACGGTCCTAACAATTTTCAAGCTTAAGCTTGTGTGGCTTTTTGTGCTGCTTCCTTTAGCATAAGCCATGCACTTTTCTACCACTGAAAAATCTTTGAGTGGTAGCACCCTGACAAGATTGTTTTTAACCAACTTATTTATTATTTTAAAATTAATGTGTTCTAAACGCCTATGCCATAAAAATGATTCGGATGATGAAGCCTTTGACAGAAGACATGTCACAGTTGAGGTAGATTCTGTTGATCCCATATCCAGCAGGTATGTATCATTCCTTATTGGAGCTCGCATGATTATTAATTCCTCTAGAATAGTGAACTCGGGTTTCAGGAACAAGCAATCATTTGTGATAAACAATACCGGAATGTCTTTATCACATATCTGCGATGCACTCAATAAGTTGAATGCCAGTTCTGGGACATAGTTCACTCTCTCCAGAGTCAATGAACCATTTGAGACTTCGCCTTGACCAATCATCTTTCCACCTTTCTTGTCTCCAGCAAATGCAACATATCCTCTATTTATTATCCTATAGTTGGTGAGAAGATCCTTCAACATGGTCATATGCATGGAACATCCGCTATCAACATGCCATAAGCTATTGACAGCTTTTCGTGAATGATCCTGGCATTAGAACACACTGATTGTTAGGTTTTGTTGGACCAAAAGAACCAATGAGCCAAGATCAGGAAAACCTCTAAGTCCCACATGCCACTGCAACAACTGCTGAAGACTCCCATCAGCTATGTGTTCTTTGCTTGAATGTCAGACTCGAGAGCATCTTAGCTCCAACCATCAGCTATTCTGACAAAGTCTGAAGAACAAAGTATGAAGATCCAAGAACTGAAGAACAACAGCTGAAGAAGACTCCAAAGTACTGAAGACCAAGTACTGAAGTCTGAAGTACTGATCTTACAAGTACTGAAGACTTCAAGTACTGAAGACAAGTACTGAAGAATCAAAAGCTGAAGAACTAAGAACTGAAGACCTTCTACTGAAGCACAAAGTCTGAAGACAAAGACTGAAGACAACAACTGATGATATCTACTGAAGTCATCAGTTGTTACATCATCTGAAGCCAAGTCTGAAGACCAACTACTGAAGACTCAGAGTTTGTCACAACAGCTGAAGAAGTCTTCTTCAGTTGTTGTGATGGTTTTTCCTTCTCAGTAGTTTATTTTGTTTCAGTAGTTGTACAACAGCTGAAGAGCATGTTCTTCAGTTGTTATAGTATCAGTAGTTATAAACGACTGAAGAGTTTGTTCTTCAGTCGTTGTAGGATTTCAGTAGTTTTACTCTTGTCAGTACTTAGGAAACTTTTGTAAGAAGATGTCAGCTGTTGACATCTTCAGTAGTTTTATGTTTTGTCAGTTGTAATTTTAATATTCAGTTGATGTCAGAAAAAGGACATCAGCCCATCCTTTTGCCGCCTATAAAAGGATGGGGAACCATACTGTTTTAATGGCCGAAACGTGCTAAGCAATAGAACATTTATGATTTCGCAGAACTCTTTTCTCTCTCTATGCTTGTGCTTTTACATGCAATATCTTTTATGTTCTTGCATTAATCGCTAATTAATGTGCTAAATCCGCTGTAAACATAATCTGATTGATCAAACGAGAGGCTGAGATCCTGTCAAATGGTATCAGAGCAGGTTAATCATTGATCAATTTCACTATTGATCATTTGAAACTGCTCTTTTGATCTCTCTGTTTGATCGAATTAGCAATTTGCAAGAATTAGCCATAGAGAGTGAGTTTCTGCTGTTTCTGGCCAAAATCTTGAGGTCTTTTGGTGGTTTCGAGTTACGTTTGTCTTGTTTAAACTTGTTTTTGACTAAAACCTGAGATGACAACACCAACTAATGATCCTCACAATACTGGTTCCTCAACCAAGCCTCCGATGCTGGTTAGGAACGAGTATAACATATGGCAAAGACGTATGCTACACCACTTGGCTGTCAACAGTGCTGGTTGTTGGAAGTCAGTGGTGCATGGGCCATACAAGCCTATGGTGAGCGTCCCGGAATCTAATGAACAGGTTGTGAAGAAACCTGAACAATATTCGGACGAAGATCTAAAGCTGTTCGAAATTGATGCTAGAGCCCATGGAATTCTAGCCATGGCCATTCCTAATGAGATATATTCAGGGCTCTTGCATCATGAGTCTGCTCATGACCTATGGGTTGCTCTAAAGGAACAATTTAGAGGAACTGATTCGGTCTTAGCAAACAATAGGGAAATCCTCGCCCAACAATATGAGACATTTTCATATAAAAGGGTGAGACTCTGACCCAGCAGTTTGAGCGGTTCTCTTGTTTGATCTCTGAGCTGAAGATGGTCAAACAAGAGTACTCCAACAGCCAGATGAACAACAGGTTCCTCAGGTCATTGCCTGAGAGATGGGACACATATACCATTGTCCTACGCTCCAGTGCTGACCTGGACACTCTATCTCTCACCCAACTTCATGGGAAATTGCTCACTTTTGAGAGAGAAAGAGCAAAAGAGGAAGTTGTCATCTTCTAGCAAACTTGCTGATGACTTTGTCCAAGGTAATGCTGCCTTGATAAGTCATGAATCAGAATATGCTTCATCAGAAAGTTCTTATGATGAGCATATTGATTTCTCTACCAACTCAGAACAAGCTTTTGTTGGTGTTAGTAGTTCAGGAGGTGGTGGTGACTTGTGTTTTCGATGGAGGACTTGAAGGGCATTCCGATGCAGGACTTGTGTTTTCCGCTCTCAAAAGTTCTACAAGAGAACTGGTAGGAAATTCCCAGGACTCTCTGGCAAAACCAAAGTTGGTTTTGACAAGAGCAAGTTGAGGTGTCACAAGTGCCAAAGGCTTGGACACTTTGCAAGAGAGTGTAGATCATCTGGATCTAACTCATTTGCACCCTTTATGACTTTTCCCAGCAATAGCTCACAGCACAAAGGGCAACCTTCCTCCAGTTCTAGCTATCCATCTCAGGCACAGGCACCACCTGCTTATTTTGTGCCACAGGGTCATATGCCATATCCTTACCCCTGTTACTACATGCCTCAGCCTAGTCAAACTCAAGCACCCCCGGCTCAACCACCTCATGCTCTTCCAGAGCCTCAATCTTCCCAATCTCATCACCACACACAACCTCAACAACAAAGCTTTTCACCCCAACTGTTGTTGACTGGAGTAGTCTACCAGAAGAGCTATCTGGTCAGGATCAACTACTTCAAGGTGCTGGTCAACATGGTGGTGACCAACCTTTTGGAAATCTTGCCCTGATGGCCCTTGATTCTGCTGAAGGGTCATCATCCAATGCCTCATCTCAGGTATCCACTGAGGCAAAAGCCAAGCTTTGTTCAGAATCATGCATAGCAGCATTTGCTTCTATTAGAGAAGCAAATGTAGCTTTAATAGATAAAAATCTTGAGCTTGAGCAAACAATTTCCAAAAGAAAAGCTGATTTTGAGGTTGTTCTAAAAGATAAAAATGATGAGATTTACAAGCTTAAATGCCAAATCAAAGATGATAAAGCTAGGGAAGATGTATTTCTAGAGAAGTACAAAGACCTCAAGGAAACTCTTGCAACCACCCAAGTTGAGTGTGATCGATGGGTGCAATCATGCAAGGGTTTTGAAATGCTTCTTAGCAAGCAATCAGCTTCCAATGTGAAGTTTGGCATTGGTTATAATCACACTGCTCCTCCCACAGATTTCACTTCAAGAGCAGAAGTTGAATCTGATGGGGAGAGCAATAACCAATCCTTCTCATCATGTGACTTGCTATCCTCTGAATCAGCATCATCAGAGATAGATGTCAGCATTTACTCCTGCCAAAACCAATCAGCAGATGCTACAACAGCTGATGGTTCAAATGCTGACTGTCACATGACCAAAAGGCTGATCAACTCAGGTGTTGTCACTAGAAGTACTGAAGGTACTAGAGAGCAAGTGACAACATCTGAAGTTCAAACCTCAAATACTGTTAGCACTGAAGAGAAGAAAACTAACAGTAGGAAAGGTTTGAAGACTAGAGAGGATACCAGGAAAGCAGGCACTAGGAAGAAAACTGCTAGTACTGATGACAAACAGCTGAAGAACAAGTCCTCAGCAGTTAAATCCTCTTCAGCTGATGATCAGCATAAGATGAAGAAAAAGCCATGTGAGATATGTGGCTTGTTCAATCATCTTACTGATGATTGCTGGTACAAAAGGGGTTCCAAACTCAAAAAGAAGGAGAAAATTAATGAGAGCATCAATAAAATGAAGAATGAGTTTGAAACCAAGTTTGTACTAGCAACATCCAAGCCTGAAATCCCTAAGCCCAAAGCTAAATCTAAAAAGAAGGTAGGGATTACTCAGGCAACAGCTGAGGTTGCTCAGAAAAAGATGGTACAACATAGGAACTCATCATCAGCAAACTCCAATGTGTCTGAAGAGCTGAAGGCCTTATCACAGAATCAGACACAATTGGTGATGATGGTTCAGCAGCTAGTGGGAAGAGTCAACCACTTAGATGCTCCTGTGTTGAAACCACAGAAAAGGAAGTCCAAGCCAAAGGGTTCCTCTTCTGTACCATCTTCTTCACCTCAAGCTGTGACACACAACACACCTGTTAGTGCTGCACCTGTAGCTGAGAACAGACCAAAACCAAGCAGGTTTGGGTCTCCAAGACAAACTAACACATGGTTGTGTTTGCAGGGTTCTTCAACATGCCATAGAAGCATCTGGTATGTAGACAGTGGAGGATCCATGCACATGACAGGAAGCAGCTCCCTTCTTAATGACTACTCTCAAGGAAAGAAGGGATTTGTTTCCTTTGGCAATGATGTAAAGGATTACATCATTGGTAAAAGCTATGTTTCTAATGGGGAAATAAGGTTTGATGATGTTAACCATGTGGAGAATCTCAAGTACAACCTCTTGAGTGTCAGTCAAATGTGTGACAAAGGCCATGTTGCCCTTTTCACAAGCCAGAACTGTCGGATTCTGTCATCCAAAGTTTTGAGTTTGATTGACAAGGCATTGGATGAACACACTCTCCTGAAGGCCAACAGGACAGGAAGAGTGTATGCCTTAGATCTTTCCAAAAAGATGGATCTAAAAGGCTATCCTTGCCTATTCTCCAAGGCATCTCCTCAAGAGTCTACACTATGGCATAGAAGGCTGGGTCATGTTAATTTCAAGAACATGAATCAGCTTATAAGCCATGGTTTAGTAAGAGGATTGCCTCAGAAGGAGTTCAAGTGTGAAGATGACTGCACTGCTTGCGTGAAAGGAAAACAACACAAAGTTTCATTCCCTTCAATAGAAGAACCAAAGTCCATTGCCTGCTTACAGCTTCGCACATGGATCTCTTTGGTCCTGTCAGAGTAATGAGCATGGCAAAGAAGAAATACTGCCTGGTAATTGTGGATGATTATTCCAGGTTTGTATGGACTTTCTTCTTGCACTCCAAGGATGAAGCAGCAAAGACAATAATGAACTTTGTGTTACATGTAGAAAAGCAGTATTCCCTACAGGTCAAGTGTGTGAGGAGTGACAATGGAACAGAGTTTAGAAACCACACACTTGATGACTTCTACCTGTCCAAGGGAATTAGAAGGCAGTTTAGCATTCCTAGAACTCCTGAGCAGAATGGAGTGGTGGAGAGAAAGAACAGGACCCTCATTGAAGCAGCAAGGTCAATGTTGGCTGACTCAGGGTTGCCACTGACCTTTTGGGCTGAAGCTGTCAATACAGCTTGCTTTGTACATAATAGAGCTTTAGTGAATAAGAGGTTGATGAAGACTCCATATGAAGTTCTTCATCATTTGGCCCCTCTTATTTCATTCTTTAGAGACTTTGGGTGTCCTTGTTTTATTCTCAACACTAGCAACCCACTCCAGAAGTTTGCTAGTAAGGTGGATGCAGGGTATTTTGTTGGTTATTCATCAACTTGCAAGGCATACAGAGTCTTCAACTGTAGAACTAAGGGGGTTGAAGAAACTCTGCATATTAAGTTCAATGAATCTCCAAAGGACAAGATTCCACAAAACCCTGTGGAGTTGTTTGATCTGGACATACTGCAATATGTTCCTTATCAACCTCCATCTGTTGAGCCTGTCAGCAGATCTCCACCTGGTGGTACTGATGATGATGTAGTCAGTACTCACCTCTTCAGGATCAGTGACAACCTGCCTGAGTCCACTAAACCTGATGCTCCTGTAGCCAGCAGCTCCATCCACTACAAATGCTGATGAGATTTCTGCTTGCTCTACTTCGTTTGAGTTGCCATCCTCTACATGGTTTCAGGAATCTCCATCACCATCTGTTCTGCTGATGGGTCTACAAACACTTGCACAGATATCATAGTCTATCAAGAGCTCAAGAATCACCCCACATCACAGATCATTGGTGATATCCATGCTGGAGTTTCAACCAGGAATCAATTGTCCAACTTCTGCTTCTATGCTCTCTTCATCAGTCAGCAAGAGCCAAAGAACTATCATATTGCTTTAAGAGACAATGGATGGGTGGAAGCTATGCAGCTTAAGCTTCTTCAATTCAAGAAACAGCAAGTGTGGGAGCTTGTTCCATTACCCAAAGATAAGTATGCTATAGGCACCAAGTGGGTATTCAGGAACAAAACAGATGAGAAGGGCCAAATTGTCAAGAACAAGGCCAGACTGGTTGTCCAAGGGTTTGCACAGGAGGAAGGCATCGATTATGATGAGACCTTTGCACCTGTGGCCAGACTGGAAGCAATCAGACTGTTCTTAGCTTATGCTGCCTTTCACAGTCTTAAGGTTTATCAAATGGATGTCAAAAGTGCCTTCCTATATGGAAAAATAAAAGAAGAGGTTTATGTGTGTCAACCACCAGGCTTTGAGGACAATAAACATCCTGATTGGGTGTACAAGCTTGATAAGGCTCTCTATGGGCTGAAGCAAGCACCTAGAGCCTGGTATGAGACACTCTCAACCTTTCTTCTAGAGAATAAGTTCACTAGATGGCACCATTGATAAAACCTTATTCATCAAGACTGTGGGACAACATAAGCTCCTTGTTCAGATTTATGTTGATGACATCATCTTTGCATCCTCTGATCCAAAGTTGTGTGATGAATTTACAAAGCTTATGAAGCTATGATTTGAAATGAGTGCTATGGGAGAATTACAGTACTTTCTGGGTTTGCAAATCAAACAACAGGATGATGGAATCTTCATCCATCAGTCCAAGTATACCAAAGAGTTGTTGAACAAGTTTGATTTACAAACCTGTAAGTCCTGTTCTACTCCCATGAGCAGCATCACACAACTAGATGAAGATCTGAAAGGTAAAGCGGTTGATGAAACCCTTTACAGATGTATGATTGGGTCTTTGATGTACCTTACAGCTTCTAGACCAGACATCATGTTTTCAACATGTGCTTGTGCTAGATTTCAGGCTGCACCTAAAGAATCCCATTTGATTGCAGTCAAAAGGATCTTTAGATATCTGCAAGGTACCCAATCACTAGGTCTTTGGTATTCAGCTGGGCATTCTTGCAAACTGGTTGCTTTCTCTGATAGTGACTATGCAGGATGCAAAGTCACCAGAAAATCCACTTCTGGTGGTTGCCAATTCCTAGGCAATTGTTTAGTTTCTTGGCAGAGTAAGAAACAAACACCCATTGCTACATCCACTGCTGAAGCTGAGTATATTGCTGCTGCAAGTTGTACCTCTCAAATACTCTGGCTTCAGAACCAACTTTTGGATTATGGCATTACTGAGACTAAGACTCCATTATTAATGGATAGTGCTTCAGCTCTTTGTATTATTAAGAATCCAGTCCAGCACTCTAGGACCAAACATATTGAGATCAGACATCATTTATCAGAGATTGCTATGAGAAAGGTCTGATTGATCCTAAGTTTGTGCCTAGTGCTGATGAGCTTGCAGACATTTTTACCAAGCCTTTAGATAGTGTCACATTCCAAAATTTGGTACTAAGGCTTGGTATGCTGCAGCTTGACTAATTTGACCTTTGCTGATGCTTTTACTTCACAACTACTGATGAGCATTAGGTCAAATACAAGTACTGATGAGTAATTTAGTCTTCAGCTCTTTCACAACTACTGAAGACTAAAATGACTCAAAGTACTGATGTACATTATTTATTGAAAACAACTGAAGTAGTGAGGTGGATTACAACTACTGATGTATGATTTTCAAATAAATAAGTACTGAAGAACAAATTTTGTTCACAAGTACTGATGTGTGATCTTACACAAGTACTAAAGACAAAATTTGTTCACCAGCTCTGAAGAATATTTCATCAGCACTTGTGAACATCTGATCACAAAAGCTGAAGGCATAAATATTCACAAGAGCTGAAGGGTCAATGAAACATCTGAAAGTCAGCCAAAGAGCTGATGAGTAAGTGTGGAGGCTAGTATGAAACAACTGATCTGACAGAAACAGCTGATGAGTCATTTCTCATCAGCTGATAACAACAGCTGTTGTTTCATACCCAAACAACTGAAGAACAAAACCATGTCTTCAGTAGTTCACAACTACTGATATCAGCAGTTCACAACTACTGAATGCTAACACCAAGTCTTCAGTTGTTACAACGTCTGAAGAACAATTACAACGTCTGAAGAACAATATTAGGTCATCAGTAGTTCATAACTACTGAAGACTGACAGTAACTCTTCAGACATTTACATCTGAAGGACAAAACCAAAGTCTCAGTAGTTTCAACTACTGAAGACCAACACCAAGTCCTCAGATGTTACAACCACTGAAGGTTAAAACCACGTCATCAGTCGTTACAACAACTGATAACTAACACCAAAACCTTCAGTAGTTTTCTTTCAACCTTTGCCCTGACCTATAAATACCCCACCTTCAGAGCATTTACTCCTCACTTGACCTAATCCTTCAAAACCTCTGAAATTCCCATACACCATTAATGGCGACCATGCAACTGAAACCTCGACACAACTGTGTCGCCCATCTCACCAAATCGCCATTATGGCCTAAGTTTCACCAAGCCGTCGATCTTATGAACGACTCACCCTACAAAACGGCTTTTCTCCTGAACCCCACTATATACACCGACTCCTTGGCGGAGTTTTGGACGAACGTAACCGTCCAAACCGGAGAGCAGGATGGCGAGGTTTCTCTCCGGTCCTCCGTCAACGGCCACCCCGTGGTTATCACTCCAGCTACCCTACGCCAAACCCTAGAGCTGGAGGATGCCACCCACCCAACCTCCTACCCCAAAGGTGCCCTGGATCTCTCATTCACATCCCACGACTACCAGGGTAACCTCTCCGCCTCCACCTTGTTGAAGAAACACTTCCCTGACCCTCAACGACTGATCTTCCACATGGTGAACGTGTGTCTGGCTCCCAAAACCTCTTCATGGGACCAGATGTCCACAAGGTGGCAACAGGTATTGTTCTCTATCCTTGAAAAACAACGTTAAACTTAACTGATATACTATTTTTGGAAATAAAGGATATGGCCACAAAACTAATTTCTAACCGATGGATCTTGTATCCTCGGTTCATTATGGCCATAATAGAGAACCAGCTTCAGGCTGAGGGACTAGTTGGCACTGGGGTCCCTGCTATGGCTGTTCTAGCCGAGGTATACTCCAGGCACAACACTGACCAAACACTCAAACAGGCTGGCCGGCTGCGAAAACCCACGCAGCAGGAACCCACAGCCTCCACCTCCAAATCCAAAGTCCCCACCAAACCAAAAGCCAAAAAGAAGCCCAAAAAGGCTACTCAGGGAGTTGAGTCCCCTGAGGATGCCCCTATAACGCAAAGGCAGGATGTGCCTGCTGGTTCGATTCTCCCAGCAGGTACCACGACTCCACCCACCATAACCGCACAGGCTTCCTCTCAACAGGAGCCTGATGCAACCAATATTGGGGCAACCACATTACTGGGGTCTTTCTCACTTGAGAAGACTGCCATTGAAGAGCACAGTCCTCCCCCTGTGCACACTGCTTCGAGCCCATCTACTGATGAAACCGCCCCACAAAGCCCATCATTGGCAATAGCCAAAGTGCTGACCCATCTGAGCACTCCACCCTCTCCCCAGAAACCTATTACAACTGGGGAGACTCCAACCGAAGAGGGGGTGGATACAAGTGCCGGTGGGAGCCCACAGCATAGAGAATCAGTCCAATCTCCCAGTGTGGCTAGGGAGATAGGACAATCTGGTGAGGCTGCCACTTCCCCTGCATCAACATCTGAGCTGGGTGAAGCTGGTAACATCACTAAGACCTCACCAGAGGCAACTGCCAATGATGGATCCAATCCAGAGGCTAGAAGTCCCCAGTACCATGAACAAGGGGCACATGCTATTACTGAGCCACACTCAGGGCATGTACATCCTGACATTGTCAAGAGGTCAGGTGATTCAGCTCATGCTGATGATGACCTGAGCTTCTTCTACGATGTAGTAGCTCAAAACACTATCCTAGAGGATGAGATAAGCAGACTCAAAGAGCTGCTTGCTCAAATGACTCAGGATAGAAGTCCATCTGCCACCACTACCCCACAGATGGCACCTTCACCCGAAGGTCTCATAAACACTGAGCCACTCCCACAAACTCGGCCACCAGCCCCTGCTTCTGGCACTAGCTCTCAGGGTCAGAGCCCCCCTGAGCAGCTGGATGCTATCCTCCAGAAATCCCTACCTCTCATCACACCCATGCTTAAAGACTTAGTCATTCAAACCCTTGATGAGAGGCTTCCCACATACATACAACCCATGGTGGAGGTTGCCATTTCTAAGGCACTTGCTGATAGTCAAACCCCAACCAATGCACCCAAAAAGGGGGAGACATCAGTGTAAGTCAAGAGGAAGAGGGGTGAGGAGGAGGTAGAGGCAGAGAAAGAGGTGGTGGTTGAGAGGGAGTTGGTTGAGGAGACTAGGAAGGTGAGGGAGAAAGGGAAGAGGAAAGAGAGGGAGGTTGAGCAAATAGAAGTGGCTGACATCCAAAAGGATTTCAGTGTCACTTATAAGAAAAAGGGAGAGGAGGGAAAGAAGGTGGCTATCTAGCAGCCCTTGTCAAGGAGGCTGATGCTGAACACAGCAAATCAATGGATTCTGCCATTGCTCAGCTGTTCAGGCAAGGCTTTGACAAGGACACTGCCTTGCTAGATCAGGAGCTCAGGAGGATGGAAACTAGGGAGATAGAATACCGATGGTCTACTTATAGCCAAGAGGATCAAAAGAGACTCGAGGCTATGAGTAGATTCATTTCGAAGTATCTGGGCAGGCCAGTCCTTGATGTCAAAGCATGGACCAGGGACAGGATCTTGGCTATAGCCGCCAAGATCTGTTCAGCTGGTGACTTCACAAAGGGACTGGTCGCTGAGGCCCTCTCCGAAGCCGGTGCTGGGAACAGGACACTTCTAGCAAAACAGACTAAACCTTCTCTAATATCTAGATTGCTAGCAGTGCCTGCCAAAATTCCCACACCAACCACCAAACCACAACCCACAAAACCAACCCCTTCACCATCAAAACCCGCAGCCAATGATCCACCCTTGGTGAAGAAGAGAAGGGTGTTGAGGCTGCAAGAAGAAGAAGATGAGGAGGATGAGGAGGATAGTCTGCCAATTTCAGCAGTTATACCTCTACCCAAAGCCAAACCACAAACCATCACTCCCACCTCACAGCAGGACACTGTGAGGGTAAAATTAGAAGAGGAGGAACAGCAAAGGCGACATGATGAGGAAATGCTGAAAAGCATTGACAAATGCTATGCTGCTTCTACCTCTATAATGAACATGCAAAAGGAAGCTCTGAGATTATTCACCCTCAAACAAACCTATCAATATGAAAAGGAGAAGGTGAGAACTTGGCCTGACCCAAGGGTGTCTCACAGGATAGTCGAAAAGGACATGCCTGTGAGATACAAAAGCCAACTAAAGAGAATCGTAGATGAAGTGATCTCTGTGGCTCTTGTAATAACACCCTGGGAAATAGTAGAGGAATTCGAGAAAGCCTATAGAGCCAACCAATCACCCTTTACAATGCTAGATAATAGGGTGGTTAGGAAGGGTTTGGTCTATAAGAGGCTTGAGAATTTCCATAGGGATGAGCTCAACCTGTTGTTGGAGGGTAAACATCCTGATGAGTTTGCATACAAGCAAACCACAACAGTTGAGCTTAAAAATGGAAGACAGGTCAAGTACATCTCAGAGCTGTACGGTCGGGAGGGATTGTTCGATGGTGTGCCTGAAGACCTCTCCAAAGAAGAACAAATGATCTTTCTTCAGGCCTACACCCGAGAATCCTACCGGCTTGTACATGGGAGGTAGATCTCATGGATGAGACAACAGCTCTGTGTCCAATTCCCCAAGACAGAGCTCCCATCCATACTTAGCCAAACAAACACTAGAGGCTACCTCTCAGGCCAGTGCTTATCTGGGTCAACTTCTAATCTGATCTGGAAGGAAATAGAACAATCATTATGCCACCAATAAGCGGGACAACCAATAATTAGAGGTTTTGGCTGCATTGGTTCAGGGGGAGTTTGTTGGACCAAAAGAACCAATGAGCCAAGATCAGGAAAACCTCTAAGTCCCACATGCCACTGCAACAACTGCTGAAGACTCCCATCAGCTATTGTGTTCTCTTGCTTGAATGTCAGACTCGAGAGCATCTTAGCTCCAACCATCAGCTGTTCTGACAAAGTTTGAAGAACAAAGTATGAAGATCAAAGAACTGAAGAACAACAGCTAAAGAAGACTCCAAAGTACTGAAGACCAAGTACTGAAGTCTGAAGTACTGATCTTACAAGTACTGAAGACTTCAAGTACTGAAGACAAGTACTGAAGAATCAAAAGCTGAAGAACTGAAGAACTGAAGACCTTCTACTGAAGCACAAAGTCTGAAGACAAAGACTGAAGACAACAACTGATGATATCTACTGAAGTCATCAGTTGTTACATCATCTGAAGCCAAGTCTGAAGACCAAGTGCTGAAGACTCAGAGTTTGTCACAACAGCTGAAGAAGTCTTCTTCAGTTGTTGTGATGGTTTTTCCTTCTCAGTAGTTTATTTTGTTTCAGTAGTTGTACAACAGCTGAAGAGCATGTTCTTCAGTTGTTATAGTATCAGTAGTTATAAACGACTGAAGAGTTTGTTCTTCATTCGTTGTAGGATTGCAGTAGTTTTACTCTTGTCAGTACTTAGGAAACTTTTGTAAGAAGATGTCAGCTGTTGACATCTTCAGTAGTTTTATGTTTTGTCAGTTGTAATTTTAATATTCAGTTGATGTCAGAAAAAGGACATCAGCCCATCCTTTTGCCGCCTATAAAAGGATGGGGAACCATACTGTTTTAATGGCCGAAACGTGCTAAGCAATAGAACATTTATGATTTCGCAGAACTCTTTTCTCTCTCTATGCTTGTGCTTTTACATGCAATATCTTTTATGTTCTTGCATTAATCGCTAATTAATGTGCTAAATCCGCTGCAAACATAATATGATTGATCAAACGAGAGGCTGAGATCCTGTCAGGTTTTGGAAATAGGAATCCATGTTTTGACTAACTTGGGTTTTGAATCAAAAGAAGTTTTACAAAAGAAATTATTTACAAAATGATTTAATCTACTTCCCAAGGAACGATTATGTACATTCTTATCAACATATTTAGGACAATTTTTAATCACGTGATCATCCTTCCCACATTTAAAGCAATGGGATTTCAAACCTTTCTCTTTTGCAGTGAGAAACAGGATTGTGATCAACTGCACTATCTTCCTCAGAATCAATCGTATGTGAATCTGAATTGCTGCATGTATCATATGATTCTTTTACATTTTCTTTTGAGACCTTAATTTTGGCATATTCTAAATCATTTTCATTAATGATTTTAATTTCTGAGGAAGATGTTCCTGTTTCTTTTGGTTTAGAAATCCAAATTAGGGTAAAAGATGGGATAGGATGAGATAGGAACTTTTCAAAATAATTTGAGTCTGTAAGTCGTACTGAGGCTTCATTAGAACATTCATCATTTTCACTAACACAAGCATTGATAACATTTGAAAATGTGCTAGAAATAACTGATGATGAATGAGATGGACCAGAACTAGAGCTACAAAAGCCATTGTCTAAAACAGACTGCTGTGATGCAAAACTACTTAAACTAGTGTCTTTCAGGCAATCACAAAAGCTATAACTACATCTGCCCAAACCACTACAACTACCATAACCATAATCCTCTCGAATCTCCTTATGATTCACTCCTTCTAGACCTGCATGCGAACTGTTAGTATCATTCTCAATCAAATCATTCGTTGGATGAGGTGTAGGCATAGAAGAATAACAATAAGTACTTGGAGGAGGATAAACATGAGTGGTTTCATCAAATCCCAGCCTGGTTTTAAGTCTAGCCCCCCTTTGCTTCATGTAAAGATCCTCATGTTTCATCCCAGATATTGTCCATTTTTCAAGCTTGGTATTTAATTTGCTTGTTTCAAACTCAGCAAGAGCTACATGCTAAGTTAATGACTCAATTTCAATATTTCTTTCCAAAAGATTTCTCTTTAAATGCTCATTTTCTTTTAAAGCCTCATATAATTTGATAAAATATTTAGACTTATTTATTTTAAGTTCCTTATTTATTTGTTTTAGCTCTTTTTCATTTTCTAATAATAACCTATTGGCTTTATAAACTCCAAATAATCTAATTTTACATGGAGAAGAACACATATTCTGAATTACCTCATAAAGAAGACCCATGATCACTTTCTCGGCGGCTAGGGCCTTTTCACACTGACAGACTGGGGTGTTCTTCTTCCTTTCTTCTTCCTCCTTCTTCTCAGCTTCCATGCTGGCTCTCTGATCTTCACCTGCTTCCTCTTTCAACTCTTCCTTTGTCTCCAGCTTAAACTCCTTTTTCTCAACCCGCTCTTGCTTTCCACATTCTTCAGCTTCATTAACCTTCTGTTCTTTAACTTCCCCAACCTTCCCTTCTTCATCCTTACCTTGTTCCCTACCATCACAAGCTTCTTCCAAAACCTTACCATCAAATTAACTTAAAGGATCAAACTCTTCCACTAACTCCTCCTCTATCCTCACCACCTCAGCTACTAACGCTTGATTGATCTCTTCCTCTGTTTTTGTAATCTCTGCACTCCAATGAATTTAGAAGTCAAGGTTGTTTCTTTCTTTTGCTTGGCTTCTTCCTTTTCAGCAATTGGGATAACCATTGAAGTTCCAGACGTTCCTGGTTCAGTGACGATTGGGGATGGGCATTCTCTTTTAAAATGTCACAACTGTTTGCAATTGAAACATCTCAACTTTGACTTATCAAAACCAAGTTTGGAATTTTGATTATGATTGCCAAAGTTCCTTTTTCCAGTACGCTCCATAAATCTCCTTGCACGCAGTGTGAGCATTGCCATTTGCCACTGAATATTAGTTTCCTCTAAATCATCATGATCCACCTGATACATGTCCTCAACCATCATTCCCTTACGCTTGAGCTCTCCAGCAACTAAGGCTTCATAACTGTGAACGAACATCCCAAACAGAGCCATGGTATCAGAAGGAATTTGAGTGGTGACAGTTGTCTTTTAGCTTGAACCAACACTTGTAGATCCACCACTTGCCTTGTCTGAGGTACCGATTCCAGTAGATCCACCATAAGCTGCACCCTACATAGTCGAGTTTGCAGCGGATGAAATCAATGCAGTATTTTGTTGATATATTGTGGTTGGCACCAAGGATTGATTGTATTCCTTCTCTTCAGATCCAAGTCAAAAGATTTTAGTTTGTTGATTACATCCATAAGCTTGTAATCAGCAAAGTTTCTCTCCTGCTTTAGCATCCTCACTTGTAAGCTCCAATGGGTTGGGAGAGAGTCTAAGAGCTTGGTCACCTGTTCATGATTACCCAACTGCTCATCATATTTCTTCAGAGTACTTGAGACTAACAAAAATCAATTGGTAAGATCAGTAAGGCTTTCATTCTTATGTCGAACAAATGAATTAAACTCTTTCTCAGCTTGGGCTTTCTTGTCCTTCTTTAGATCTTCATTTCCATCATAGAATTCAAATAAGGTATCATACAGAGACTTTGCACTTGTATGCTCAGCAAAACAGTTGTATATGTCTTGTGATAAGCATAAGGTCAAGGCCCTGAAAGCTTTCTGATCATGATCGATGAGCTTAAAATCTCTTTCAGAGAAGGTTGAGGAGTCAGTGTTCCGACAGCCACCGTTGGAGTGTGTGGACCTTTCATTATATATTCCCATCGATTATGATCTGCGTAAAAGAAAAAGGCCTTCAAGCATCGCTTCCGATCCTCAAAATTGCCACTGTTTATAAGCCTTGGTGGCCTATTTGGTGCAACACTTTCCAAATCAGAGATGGTAATGTTGGTTGATGTCATTTTCAAGGTAAGGAATAGATTCACTGAATTTCAATAGATCCGCTAGATTTCAATAGATTCGCTGGTAGATTCGCCCGTAGATTCATTGGGCAAACGGGTGGTAGTTTCGCTAGGGAAATGCTATAAACTTCTAGTTTCGCTCACAGTTTCGCCGAAACTAGTAGAACTTTCATTCTAAGACAAATTCGCCAGCACTTTGATAGGATCAAATGCATCAATCTGTAACAAATTATGTAAACAATTCAAAGAAACACAAACAATTGTAATCAAAACAAGCAAATATCAATAAAATTCACAGTTCATTGATATAGCAAAGTCAATTACAAGAGTAAGAAAGCAGCAATTGTTACGACTACTAAATTCTACTCTAGACTAAGCTATTTATACTATCAACAAACTAAAAACTATCTATTTACAATCCTAGTCCCTATACTAAGGCAGAACTGTAAAAGACACACTAAGACTAATGTTAATCTTTCTAGAGGACTAACAATACTCCCCCTAAGATTTACATTTGTCTTCAGTCTTTAAAAAATTTTCTCTCTGACTTTATCTTCTCTTGACTTGGTCTTCTCTTTGTCTTTAGCTATCCATCTTCTCTTAATCTTCTTACTTCAATCTTCATGCATCAAAGAAATCTTCTGGTTCTTCTTTTATCTTGAACATCAGCTTCTTCTTATACATCTCTAGCTCCTTTAGTGCATTCTCAATTGATGACTTGAATTTGCTAGCAAGAACAGCTTGTTCAGGTTTCGATTCATTTGTCTTTATTTCCATTTGCTTCATTCTTTCCAAAGTATCCTTTGACAAGCATGCAATGTCAACATTAGCATACAACTCAATAGGACGATTACTTTCTTTGCAATACACCTCCAGAACTCCTTTCCTTGAGATTCTCATGAATTCAATATCATTAATGTCTCTCTTCACAATATTAGCATAAGCGAGAGCTTTCTGCAATGAAATTCTTTCCATAGCCGCATTCATGCAATTAATCATTGACACAAAATACTTCTTATCATTCTCTGCAATCTCAGGATTCACCTTCTCAAAACTTTGAACAGCAAGAAAAGAAATATAACTTGGATGTAGCAGTTTGAGCTCAAAAACTCCAAACAAAGTAATCATATCTACATCCCAATTCTCAAGATTTCATACCAATTTTAGTTCAAATGTTTCAGAGTTGTAAAACCATCTCAAAATAGGTTTTGTTCTTTGAGTACCTTCGATTACTTTCAACCCTGGATTGGTAACTTTATGAAAATAATGATCACAAAATTCCAACATAAAATGATCTTCATCTTTCGTTCTTCCTTGATATTTTTTTGTTTCTTCAACTCAGTGAAATATTCCTTATCTTCTTGCTCACATCTTGTCTGAAGAAAACATATATCTCGAATTATACCTCTGTGAAGTAATTCAACAAACATTTTCCCATGTTTAGCATCAGATGGGTTAATCAGAGGTAGTTTATCTAACTCCTTCAAATCTTGCACTGGAAGCGTAATTATGCTTGAGTAAAAATGATAGACATCACATACAGCATTTACTCTTTTAATCAAAAAGACATCGAATATCTCATCGTACTTCCATACAATGATTTTAACTTGATTAGAGAAATCAGGAGCAATCATAGCATTTAGTAATTCAGCTACTGACTGTCCTTTTTGCAATATGTTTCTAACCATATCTCCTGTACTTCTTGATTTATCTAAAATGTACTTTTGCTCAGGTGTAGCTTTGTATGCTTCTTTGCTCTGATACCATTTGACAAAACTTCAAACACACTCAACCGAAAGCTCTGATACCATTTGATGGGATCAAATGCATCAATTGTAACAAATTATGTAAACAATTCAAAGAAACACAAACAATTGTAATCAAAACAAGCAAATATCAATAAAATTCACAGTTCATTTATATAGCAAAGTCAATTACAAGAGTAAGAAAGCAGCAATTGTTACGACTACTAAATTCTACTCTAGACTAAGCTATTTATACTATCAACAAACTAAAAACTATCTATTTACAATTCTAGTCCCTATACAAAGGCAGAACTGTAAAAGACACACTAAGACTAATGTTAATCTTTCTAGAGGATCTTCAGTCTTAAAAGAAATCTTCTCTCTGACTTTATCTTCTCTTGACTTGGTCTTCTCTTCGTCTTTAGCTATACATCTTCTCTTAATCTTCTTACTTCAATCTTCATGCATCAAAGAAATCTTCTGGTTCTTCTTTTATCTTGAACATTGGCTTCTTCTTATACATCTTTAGCTCCTTCAGTGCAATCTCAATTGATGACTTGAATTTGCTAGCAAGAACAGCTTGTTCAGGTTTCGATTCATTTGTCTTTATTTCCATTCAGTGCATTCTCAATTGCTGTGCTCCAGAACTTTCTAATGAGTCTATCATAAATAACTGTCTGGTAACACATGGCATACACATATTTAGTTCTTAGAAGAAATCTAATCATCTCTTCATAAGAAAATGCATCTTGAACTTCTTTGTTAAGCAAAGCAGAAATATTGTGCTTAGGCTCAAACTTCAAATCAGCCATCTGCAAAAGTTTAAAGCAATGATATTAGAAACTTGTGTATTTTTAAAAAAAATATTGAATGTGAATTTGATCATGATATAAGATATAATAACCTAATGTGTTTAATGAATTTGACTTATAAACTCAACTTGTAATTTAATTATTTTAATTGAAAAACATTTCGGTTTTATAACATTTTATTTGTCAAGTTGAATTTTATAAGAAAAATTTAAACACACTTGATTATTTCATCTTATCAATTTTATTGAACATTTTAGCAATATTTGAAATGAGATTATTAATTTTTATTTATTTTCAATTTAAACATAATATTCATCTGTTCATCTTCCTTTTCAAGTTCATCTTCAAAAGTTACTGTTCATTGATGAACAGTGAATAGTGCATTCGATCGAAGTTCATTTCAAATCTTGTTTAATGAATCAATATGCTCGTAATCACATGCTAAACATCATTCACTGATCAATTTTTGATAATGCATTGATTTATCTGCTCAAATGTTAAGTTTTGATCAACTTAGGGTTTAAACGCCCGAATAGGTTTCTTACGCCTATCTCAGAATCATAAGAAAATCACACACAATGTTGAA
The DNA here is from genome assembly GCA_024085815.1 of Flaveria linearis. Classification (NCBI taxonomy): domain Eukaryota; kingdom Viridiplantae; phylum Streptophyta; class Magnoliopsida; order Asterales; family Asteraceae; genus Flaveria; species Flaveria linearis. The sequence goes on along the minus strand of JABSNV010000605.1, from coordinate 81,005 downwards.
ATAGATTATCAACTTACGTTCACAATCTTTCAAACACTATAAAAAATCTATGATTTACAGCTGAAATAATTTTATAGATGAAATGGATTTAAACTGAGAGTTCGAATGGTCAGGGAGAAGTCGAATGAAGTTTGAAGTGAGAATGAATTGAAATTGTCACAAGTGTTCTTATATATATAAGTGAAAATTTTAGGCGCAAGAGCACTGTTTGGGCACATGAGGACCTAAATTTCACCAAGTATTTGACACATGAGCACTGTTCAGTCACATGAGGTCAGACGCATGAGAACTGTTCAGTCGTATAAGCATTGTTCAGTTGCATAAGCTCTGTTCAGTCGTATAAGCACTGTTCAGTCATATGAGATGTCTGAAATGCCCATACTTTGAACTTTTCAGAAACATGACAACTGTTCAGGGACATGACAACTGTTCAGGCACATACGCACTGTTTATGTGCTTTTGCACTTGTGATTTTTCAAATCTTCCACCTGCACACTGTTTAAACACATTAGTAAAATTTCATACTAATATTTGAACAATTTTGCATATTTTTGACTTTCTCTCCAAATTTACCCTTTTGACCCTCAAAATTTAACTTTTTACACTTTGACCCTTCATGTTAGTCTCAAAATACACAAACCAATTTTCTTGTTTTTAACATTTCAAAGAAGCTTTTCCACATGCTAAAATTATGGGATCATTTTATCATAGACAAAAGCTTTACATTATCAAACGCATACATACTTTGAACTTAAAGCATCATCCTTTCAATTCAACATGTTCATTTTGATTTTCTGAGATAATTGTTATTACTCCCCCTAAACTTTTAAGTTTTTGCAGAACTTAGAAGTTTACCAAGGTAACATAAGAATTTCACACTTATCATTGTTATATTGCCTGCACACAAGAAAACATGCATAAAATCAAAATTAAAGCAGAATGAAAATCTAATATTTACACTAGAATCATTGATTACAGTGAGATCAGATTAGTGAAAATCAGGACATTAAAAGAAAAAATATGTGAATAGTCATAGACAATGATTAAATCCTGATCAAGTGTGTTCCAGGTTAGTGATATCACAACAAAGGAGACACAAGATCTAAGGACAGAAAATGAGGGTTGTTGACAGAAATATGCTCACTTACTTGTTCAATTCTTGGATTGATTATAGTAGAATTAAATATGACAAGATGTGACTCAAACTAAGACTTAGAGGATCAACTATCATGAAGATATGCAAGTAAGCACACATTCTCAACTTATTACCTAACAAATATACATAACCAGAGCTCGTGTTACTTAATTTAATAGAGAATGATCATGGATAACCATTTGATCAACTCTAACCATCCATTTGAATGGGTTGTGCACATTGGCATCTTTTGCATCAAAGGAGAATATCCAGGTCTGTAATGACTTACAACAGAGGATATCTCAGCACTTCAGGTCTATGATGACTCATAACAGAGAAGTAAATGATGCTTGTAACAGATCTCATGATTAGTCACATTCTCATCAGGTGTGGGTGGTGTAGCTTAGCAAGCACACAATCTGATAGACTAATACAACTCTAAAGTACTTAGACGAATACACATACAAGCATAGAGATTTAGTTGAATCACAAGAATTTACTTGTTCAGTATACTAGCATGAGATTGTCTACACATCATATCCTGTTCATGTCAGACTTTATTAGCGAGTGAAATATGCAACTGATCTCACTAATGTACTATCATTTCTCACATGAGGCAAACACAGATTCATTACTAAAAAAAATGAATTAGAAATAAAAAGAACTCTATTTTTGGAGTTTTTGATTTATATTTTTCTATTTGATTTTTGAGTTTTCTAATTTTGTATTTTGTTTTTCTATAAAAGAAAACACATACACACAAAAATAATCAGGCAAATAACGATGAAAAGGTTACACTTATGAAAACCTTTAGGTTTAGAGAGGTTTTGATCATGAAAAGATTCAAAGAACTAAATTAAAAACTTAGAAACCAGGTTTACACATGGTTAATAAGACCAATTGACTCCACTAAATACTCAAACCTTCCTGGTAGAAAAGCTTTAGTAAATAGGTTTACCAACTGTTTTTCAGTTGCTATTTGAATCAAAATGATTAAACCTTTTTCAGAATTATCTCTTAGAAAATGATATCAAATTTCGATATGTTTTGTTTTTGAATGTTGAACTGGATTAGCTGTAATGAACATAGCAGCAGTGTTATTAATGTAAATGGGTGTTTTAAGAAAATTAAACCCATAATCTAGCAGTTGATTTTGCAACCAAAGGATTTGAGAACATCCTGCTGATGCAGCTATGTACTCAGCTTCTGCAGTTGAAACAGAAACATTTGTTTGTTTCTTACATTGCCATGAAACTAATCGGGGACCAAAAAACTGACAACCACCCGTTGTAGATTTTCTGTCTTGACAGCATCCACCATAATCACTATCTGTATATCCATGTAACTCAAAATTACCATCGTAAGGATACCAAAGCCCTAAAGCTAGTTTACCTTTGAGATACCTGAATATTCTCTTCACAGCAATTAAGTGAGATTCTTTCGGGTCTGATTGATACCTTGCACAGACACAAACAGCATACATTATGTCTGGTCGTGATGTAGTAAGATACATCAAAGAACCAATCATAGATCTGTATAGAGTTTGGTCTACTGATATTCCTTTAGGATCAGGCTCAATCTTGATGTTTACGTCAGCTGGAGTTCTTATGGACTAACAATCATGCAGTTTGAATTTCTTCAAGAGTTTGTCAACAAACTTCCCTTGATTGATGAAAATACCATCTACAGATTGTTGAACTTACAATCCAAGGAAGAAATTTATTTCTCCCATAGAACTCATTTGGAAACTTCATGATTTCTTCAAATTCATTGCATAATTTTGGACTGGTAGAACCAAATATGATATCATCTACATACACTTTGCACATATAAGAGATCATCATTATCCGTCTTTATGAATAAAGTAGGATCGATTTTCCCTCTTGTGTATCCATGTTGGATTAAGTGTTATGATAATGTTTCATACCAAATTCTAGGAGCTTGATGTAGGCCATACAAAGCTTTGCTAAGCCTATACACTCGATGTGGAAATTCTACATCCTCAAAGCCCGGAGGTTGCTTCACATACACATCATCAGTGATTGGACCGTATAGAAATGCACCTTTGACGTCCATTTGATACACCTTGAATTTCATGAATGATGCATAAGCCAGGAAAACATGAATGGATTCGAGTCTTGCAACTGGAGCAAATACTTCATCATAATCAATTCCTTTTTCCTGTGTGTATCCTTGTGCAACAAGTCTTGCTTTGTTTCTTATAATGATCCCACGATCATCAGTTTTATTTATAAACAACCATTTGGTGCCTATGGCATTTTCTCCTTCAGGTAATTCCACTAACTTCCACACTTTTTGTTTGCGAAATTGAAGAAGTTCTTCTTGCATTGCTTCAATCCAACCATTGTCCTGTAATGCCTTAGTGACGTTTTTAGGAACAATCTGTGAAAGAAAACAAGAGTATAAACAAACATTTTCATGTTCAGATTTACTCCTAGTAGTTCTTTCATTTAGAGGACCAATAATCTGGGATGTTGGATGGTTCCTGTGGATACGAGATGTCGGTATCTCAGTTCCTTGAACATTAACATCCAGATTGGTTTGGTTCAGATTAGAGAGCTGTTGCAATAAGGTAGATGAATATGGAGTGAAATTTGGAGCTTGAGTTGGTGAATTGATAAAGTAATCAAAGTTACTATGATCAATTGCATCTCCAGAGATGGAAGATGTACCAGACTCAGGAGGTCCAATTTCTATACCATCATTATGAATAGGTTGTGATCCTTCTTGATCTACTGAAACTGAATGATCTGAAGCTGAAGTAGCATGAACATTGTCATTGAATTGTATTGTTGAATCCTTAACAAATGAGAAGAATGGATAATCTGGGCGAGAATCATCTGAATCATCAGAATCCGAATCATCACTGAAAGATCCAAGATCTCCTCTTGAGTTCTTTTTACCTGTAAAATCATCAGATTGATTAAACAAGTTAGATTGAAATGAGTTTGATAAAGAATCTATATCAAATAACCATGCAGGACCATTTGAAACGGATGGAAAAGAAATTTCTAGAAATTTAACGTTGAATGTTTCATTAATAGTATGTGTCCTAGAGTTATAAACTCGATAGGCTTTGGAAATAGATGAATATCCAACGAAAAACCCATTATCAGCTTTTTCTTCAAATTTTCCTAAATGATCACTTGAATTAAGAATCATAACTGGACAACCAAATGATTTTAAAAATTTATGTTTGGTTTCCTGTCAAACATCAACTCATATGGAGTTTTCTTTTTATCTTTCACAAGTAAGATTCTATTCTGAACAAAACAGGCTGTAGATATCGCTTCGTCCCAGAAAGTGATAAGAATTTTGGCATCAGCTAACGTGGACCGAGCAGCTTCAATCAGTGTTCGGTTCTTCCTTTCAGCAACTCCATTTTGTTGTGGAGTTCTGGGAGCACTGAACTGATGAACTATCCCTTTTTCTGCACAAAACAAATCAATGTTAGCATTTTTAAATTCTGTTCCATTATCACTTCGTATTATCTTTACTTTAAGATCAAGTTGATTTTCAACTTTATTAATAAATTCTTTTAGAAGATCTGCAGTTTCAGATTTAGCATGAAGAAAGAAAACCCAAGAAAATCTTGTATAGTTGTGACAACCCGAGTTTTCCTCGTACGTTAACACTTTTTTTTACATTGGCTAATCTCTCCGTTAAGTATGATTAAGCAAATTTGCAAATGTTACATAATAACGATTACTAATATTATAACTAACCGAGCATAACTAATTTGTAACTACAATTAAACTTATATTACTTAACATGATTAATCTAAATATACATTAGGCTAACTTGGAGGATCTAAAGTGCAAACTTAGGAGACTTGAGGGGACCATTATGTAACTTGCATCCATGCAGACAACTCCACCAAATCCTCCACTATGTTCAATTATTATGCTGGTGAGGACAATCACTACCTACATTTTTAATTGGCCAAAATAATTAGCAGTATTTGAATTAATAACACAAGTCTTGTATTGTATGCAAGCAGCTAACGAGATATGCATCAAGAAGATTAAAAAAATGTAAGATAAACTACTCCACTACTCAAACTACTCCACTAGTGCATAATTGACACCACTACTTAATAATAATAATAATAAAGATTTAATATCAATATGTAAGCACATGGGTTATCATCACCCAATCTCCCCTTTTAAACCTCCATAGTAACCGTAACCTTAAACCATTGTCATCGCCGCTCCCGTAAAGCTTCACACCTCCGATCACTCTCCGATCGCTCTTGATTTGCTTGCCGTTCGAATCGCAAAAGGCTTGTTGTGGCAGCTGCGACGTGGAGGAAAGTTCTATCTCCTACCGCCTCCCTTTCGCGACAACGTAATCCTGATGATTTTTGTCTCATCGATCACAGCCTTACCTATCGATACGGTACGTTTATTACCCGTGTGATTGTTTACGATTCGGTTTTGGTTTTGGTTTGATTCAACGAGCGTACGGTACGAGCGGTTGCCTCCATCATGATGGTCGACTGTGGAATTAGCAAGTGTTATTGTATTTTGTGTGTTGTGAGTACATGAGGAAATGAAAACTTCACATGTACGGGTATTTGGGTCCTACACGATTGTTGGGCTGTAGGTAAGCATGTATATATATGCGTATGTGTGTGATATGCCGTGTGTAAATATATGTTGTGTGTGCAGCCGTGTGCGTATATGTATGTGTGTCGTAGCGTGTGTACGGTGGCCGGGAAGAGGCGCAAACACAGCAGCCTTCGGCTACTGTGTGGGCGTGCGTATGTATGTGTCTGTGTTGTGTGTGCGTATTCTGTTGCGATGTGCGTATGTGGCTGAGATGCGTTTGTGTGTGATCGGGTTGATGTGATCCGGTTGCGGGTAGATACGCGTTAATCGGTTCCACATATACGCGTCTGCGGGGGATGTTGTGTGCTTTCTTTGTGTGTATATATATATATATGTATGTATGTTTCTGCAGTGTATATATATAATATATATATATGTTAAAGGGTGTGTGTGTGTTAGTGGTTATGTATATATGTTCATGCGTGTAGATATATATATATATTTATACTTCTGCGATTTTATGTATTCATGTGTGTGTTGTTGTATATGTGTTATTGTGTGTGTTCTTATATGAATTTTATGTAGATTATTGATGGTGTGTGTTAATCCACTAGTCGTGAGTATATTTAGTTATATATATGGGTATGTGTGAATGTTTATTATTGTGGGTATGAGTGGGAAAGCCCCATGTGGGCTTCGTATTTTATTGCTGTGCATATGCACATATATTTAAAATTATATATATATTTTTCTTTGTGGTGGTCTTGAACATGCATCTATATCTATATATTTATTTTGATTAATGACATGAAGGCAATGAGCGCATCATGCTTGTGTATGTGAATTATAGGTATGTATGTTCTAAGTTAGGCATAAAGAGCTTGTGTGCGTGATTAACTAGTAGATGTGTATATGATATATGTATTATATGTGTTGTATATATATATATATATATATATACATATATATGATGTGTGGGGAGTTGACGACCGTGATCGTAACCGAATCGTGAAACGAGAAACCGTACGAACCATTATTAGTATTTAATAATTAATATTAATTATGTATATACTGAATGAAACACAGGTTATCGGAACACTATTCTTTGTGCTTACATTTATTGATTGCAACGCATTCGAGGTGAGTTTACAGCCCCACTTTTACTTTATACTCTTTTTGGGGGAGAGAAACATGCTGTTTTTATAAACCTTACATTACATTGGATTACTGTGATATTGCATATACTTGATACTATGGTGTATACTTGCCCAACAGACCGTTAATATGGACTTAACGAGGTAATTGTTAGTAGTACTACTGGGATTGACATACCCCACCCGGGCTAGTCGCGCTAGCACAACGTTCGTCAAACGGTGAACGGTTAGCCTAATTACAAGTGTTGTGGTGTGTGATCCACATCCGAGCCTGTTTATTTATTTGATTACATGTCAGTTCGGCCGCGCCTTCATACACATAGTGATCATTATGGACTAGCTACCCATTATATGCTTTATTTATAAATCCGGGGATTGCATACAGGACGGATTACATAATCCGGGAATTACATACTTGACGGATTACATAATCCGGGGATTACATACTTGACGGATTACATAATCCGGGAATTACATACTTGACGGATTTTATAATCCAGGGATTTCATTACTGATAATTACTGTTTTCTGATAAACCTGTGAACTCACCAGTCTTGTACTGAGATTTTTGCATGTTTTCTCTTAGGACATTGATGTGGCACGTCTAGGAGCACAGCATCCACTGCATGTCATTTCGCGTTCATCTCAAACTGTTTTCAAGATTTAATTTGCATTTACTTTACATAAATTGGATTGGACGCGTGTTTGCGTGTTCCAAAACTATTGTTAAATGTTTCATTGTTTTCTCTTCCGCACAACTTAAACATATTTGGTTTGTTTCATTAAAATTAAACAACTTATATGATTTGTAATTATCGAGTCGTTTGGTGTAACTGATGCTTATCTGAGATCATGGTTGTGTCACACGCCTGACGGTAAAACCCCGTTAACGGATTTTGAGGGTGTGACAGATTGGTATCAGAGCATTAGTTATAGCGAACTAAAATGAACTTTGCATCTCATCTGCATTGCATTTTAGACTATAGCTGGATTTGCATTAGTTACACACACATAGATTACTAAGCTATGCCTACTAAATTGGTTGCTTAAGAATTTTTGCTTTAACATATCCCTGTGAGCATATGGCTACTGGGATGGTGACTCCGAGTTGCTATGAGTCACGGGAGAGTTTGTGTGCATTGGACATCGCCTAAATGTTCTTCATGATTTGTGTGACACATAGACACCTGTATTCTGGATTTCCTAGAAAAGGGCCCTCGGGCTAAGGCAAGCATATCGCATATATCTCATTGCGAGACCTGGTATGCTTACCTGGGGATTTCTGGGATGAGTGATAAACTATGGTCAATACACAGGTCTCTAAGGCAAATGGGTCAAATTACCTTGGCGTGTCAATGATTCCCAAACTATACTGATCCTTTCGTATACTTTGATTAATCACCCCGATATAATACATACATACTTGGTGCTTCTATCATTGATGACCACTGTACTTGACAAGATATGTTAGCCTGATAGGAGGAACCGGGGTGATCATGCAAAGCAAATTACCATTACGGGTGCACACGTAATTGTAATTTGTCGTGCATGCTAAGTCCGGTGAATCTGGTCGGGTGGTAACATTGTAGTCGTATAAGTCATCATTCCTACACCTTGAGCAAGAAAGTCTCAGTCTTCATAGAACATAGCCATTAACTATCTATCAGTTCTACTTGTAGGAATGCTCACCCTTACCTTGAATTTGGACGAAATTCAAATCATGATATTTGTGTTAATCCCACATTCGGACTGATTCGCTAGCTTGTCTATTTCTTTAAATCCTTGAATTTCTCTTCCTTTTCATTTCAAGACAAAAGGTCAAGGTCTATTTTTATACGACTGATAGCTTTTGATATTTGGTAATCCAAAGAATGTCTGGAAGAGGACGTGGACGCGAGAGAAGTAACGATCATGAACATTACAAGTTTTCTATTCTATACCCTAGGGTGCTAGGATCACAATTCTAGTAACTCCTTGTTAAGGGTAACAAAACATTACTAACACTTGCTATTACTTAAGTCCTGTCCTACTTAGAGCCTTCATGATATTTCCAATCATGACATTAATTTTATCTTCTAAGAGACATTCCTACACTTAGCATTTCGGTAACTAAGGAACTGATTAAATACTTTAAGTGCATTATTGGTTATGAGTACATAGCCTGTCCTACAAACTATCTATGGTATACTTATTCAAAAACGTTGTGGGTATTATATCACATATTAGTACTTTGAGAAGACCCTCGATAATCACACCCTATCATTATTTGATTGACTTATATTTTGGATTAATAAGGGTTTTATAAGAAACTCTCTCAAGGACTTATGTTGTTAACCCAACTTTTATTCCATACGTCTGTCGATGTCGCATTTGCTATATGCGCCCTTATTCACAACTTGTTGGGTTTAGTCTAGAAAGACAAAGACACCGGCTAATATGACATCAGTAGACAAGAGACGCGACATACTCTAATAATACTACTTCATCGGATTTTAGATTATTGTACATAGATTCCTTCGATCGCTCCTTGACCAAGTAAATTCCTTCTCAATCGTTTCCTTTGTACAACTCCGGTTAATTAACTCTTCGTTAATAACCATATCTTTGATACTCAAATCATGGATAACACTCTGTACTTGACAAGATTATCGGGAATTGAACAATTTGAGTGTTAAGAACCGATACCCCCTTCCCAGGATCGACGATCTTTTCGATCAGTTGCAGGGATCAATGCACTCCTCAAAGATCGATCTTCATTTGGGCTATCATCAATTGAGGGTTCGTAAAGATGACATACCGAAAATATTGTTTAGAACTCGATATGAACACTATGAGTTCTTGGTCATGCCGTTCGGGTTGACCAACGCACCAGCTGTCTTCATGGATTTGATGAATCAGGTATGCCACTTGTTCACTACGGGGCAAGGCACTAACCTGGTGGAACACCCAGGTTCAAGCTAAGTTAAGATAAGTCCAAACAGGATAAGTCCAATTGATGCAAATGACTTAAGATAAGTTCAAAGCCTTGGTGATTGAGTACTATTACCTAAGGAATAAAATGCAAAAGTTAGAATGGTAATTCTAAAATCATGCAATAGTAAGGTTAATAAAATGCAAAAGTTAGAATGGTAATTCTAAAATCGTGCAATAGTAGTGTTAGGTCGTGCTCTTTATACTGACAAACTCTAGGAATTGACAAAGCTGATGTCATACCTTATGACATTAGACCAAATAGAATTAAGAAGGACACTAGGAAAATCTAGTGAGTAGTAGAAAGAAGTTGGAGGGTTGAACAAGCAATCTAGCGGTAAGGTAGACAAGAATGATAATGTTGTGAACCTAGCTATGTTGGTTAATACGATTAAGCTAACATGCGTTAAACGGGGACATTAAGGAGGTTGACCATTACCATAAGTGTGCCCAGGTCGATTAGGACCCCAGGACAAACAATCAAGATTAGGAAATGGCTATAGCTAGGGAGTAAGAACAGTTAAATTATGGAAATAAAGGTCATATAAATCAAGGTAATACATCACGCGTCATACATTTACGACTGAAGCAAGCCACATTCGACAAGACCAAATATTGTTACATGCACGTACCTTATCATCAATAGCTACACATCTATTTGATGCCAGGGTTGATAATAGCTTTGATTCTTCTAGAATTATTCTTTAACCTAGCATTAACCCTAGTTGCTAAGAAATCATTTTACTTAGTAGAAATAACCAATGGTAGTAATTAGTACAAGAAGATCATAACCTTGACATAGACTTAATACCGTATGAATTGGTTATTGAAGAAGGAAACCAAGATAGACCATCAGGAGAAGGTGATTCATCGGAAGCCTCTATAATTCAATGTGGGAGATCATGTTTGACTCAAAGTCTCTCCCTGGAAAAGGATTGTACGATTTGGAAAGAAAGTGTATTGCGGATGAATCACTTGTTGTTCCATTAGAAGAACTGGAAATCGATGAACAGCTTTGTTTCGTTGAAGAACCAGTAGAGATTATGGATCGAGAAGTCAAAACACTAAAGCGTAGCAAAATTCCTATTGTGCATGTTAGGTGGCACTCAAAGCGTGGACCAGAGTTTACCTGGGGAACATGAAGATCAAATGAAAAAGAAGTACCCGCAACTGTTCAACGATCAAATTTCCAACTCCTAAGATACAGTTATAAGATATCTTTTCCTTCAATTTCGGGACAAAATTCCCTTCAACAGGGGGATAATGTCACAACTCTTGCGAAACCTTAAGAACCTTACGTTTCTTTATTTTGGATTTATTCCTAATCTCTTGAAAACCTTAGCACGTCTACGTGCTGGATAACTAAATAGTTTGCTCACAATGCTTCGTTTACTCACGATGTACGTTGACCCAGTGTTCCAATTTTCGGGACGAAAATTCTTTCAACATGGGGATAATGTGACAACCCGAGTTTTCCTCGTACGTTAACACTTTTTTTTTACATTGGCTAATCTCTCCGTTAAGTATGATTAAGCAAATTTGCAAATGTTACATAATAACGATTACTAATATTATAACTAACCGAGCATAACTAATTTGTAACTACAATTAAACTTATATTACTTAACATGATTAATCTAAATATACATTAGGCTAACTTGGAGGATCTAAAGTGCAAACTTAGGAGACTTGAGGGGACCATTATGTAACTTGCATCCATGCAGACAACTCCACCAAATCCTCCACTATGTTCAATTATTATGCTGGTGAGGACAATCACTACCTACATTTTTAATTGGCCAAAATAATTAGCAGTATTTGAATTAATAACACAAGTCTTGTATTGTATGCAAGCAGCTAACGAGATATGCATCAAGAAGATTAAAAAAAATGTAAGATAAACTACTCCACTACTCAAACTACTCCACTAGTGCATAATTGATACCACTACTCAATAATAATAATAATAAAGATTTAATATCAATATGTAAGCACATGGGTTATCATCACCCAATCTCCCCTTTTAAACCTCCATAGTAACCGTAACCTTAAACCATTGTCATCGCCGCTCCCGTAAAGCTTCACACCTCCGATCACTCTCCGATCGCTCTTGATTTGCTTGCCGTTCGAATCGCAAAAGGCTTGTTGTGGCAGCTGCGACGTGGAGGAAAGTTCTATCTCCTACCGCCTCCCTTTCGCGACAACGTAATCCTGATGATTTTTGTCTCATCGATCACAGCCTTACCTATCGATACGGTACGTTTATTACCCGTGTGATTGTTTACGATTCGGTTTTGGTTTCGGTTTGATTCAACGAGCGTACGGTACGAGCGGTTGCCTCCATCATGATGGTCGACTGTGGAAATAGCAAGTGTTATTGTATTTTGTATGTTTGTGAGTACATGAGGAAAATGAAAACTTCACATGTACGGGTATTTGGGTCCTACACGATTGTTGGGCTGTAGGTAAGCATGTATATATATGCGTATGTGTGTGATATGCCGTGTGTAAATATATGTTGTGTGTGCAGCCGTGTGCGTATATGTATGTGTGTCGTAGCGTGTGTACGGTGGCCGGGAAGAGGCGCAAACACAGCAGCCTTCGGCTACTGTGTGGGCGTGCGTATGTATGTGTCTGTGCTGTGTGTGCGTATTCTGTTGCGATGTGCGTATGTGGCTGCGATGCGTTTGTGTGTGATCGGGTTGATGTGATCCGGTTGCGGGTAGATACGCGTTAATCGGTTCCACATATACGCGTCTGCGGGGGATGTTGTGTGCTTTCTTTGTGTGTATATATATATATATATGTATGTATGTTTCTGCAGTGTATATATATATATATATATATATATATATATATATATGTTAAAGGGGTGTGTGTGTGTTAGTGGTTATGTATATATGTTCATGCGTGTAGATATATATATATATTTATACTTCTGCGATTTTATGTATTCATGTGTGTGTTGTTGTATATGTGTTATTGTGTGTGTTCTTATATGAATTTTTATGTAGATTATTGATGGTGTGTGTTTAATCCACTAGTCGTGAGTATATTAGTTATATATATGGGTATGTGTGAATGTTTATTATTGTGGGTATGAGTGGGAAAGCCCCATGTGGGCTTCGTATTTTATTGCTGTGCATATGCACATATATTTAAAATTATATATATACTTTTCTTTGTGGTGGTCTTGAACATGCATCTATATCTATATATTTATTTTGATTAATGACATGAAGGCAATGAGCGCATCATGCTTGTGTATGTGAATTATAGGTATGTATGTTCTAAGTTAGGCATAAAGAGCTTGTGTGCGTGATTAACTAGTAGATGTGTATATGATATATGTATTATATGTGTTGTATATATATATGTATGTATATATATATATATATATATATATATATACACATATATATGATGTGTGGGGAGTTGACGACCGTGATCGTAACCGAATCGTGAAACGAGAAACCGTACGAACCATTATTAGTATTTAATAATTAATATTAATTATGTATATACTGAATGAAACACAGGTTATCGGAACACTATTCTTTGTGCTTACATTTATTGATTGCAACGCATTCGAGGTGAGTTTACAGCCCCACTTTTACTTTATACTCTTTTTGGGGGAGAGAAACATGTTGTTTTTATAAACCTTACATTACATTGGATTACTGTGATATTGCATATACTTGATACTATGGTGTATACTTGCCCAACGGACCGTTAATATGGACTTAACGAGGTAATTGTTAGTAGTACTACTGGGATTGACATACCCCACCCGGGCTAGTCGCGCTAGCACAACGTTCGTCAAACGGGTGAACGGTTAGCCTAATTACAAGTGTTGTGGTGTGTGATCCACATCCGGGCCTATTTATTTATTTGATTACATGTCAGTTCAGCCGCGCCTTCATACACATAGTGATCATTATGGACTAGCTACCCATTATATGCTTTATTTATAAATCTGGGGATTGCATACAGGACGGATTACATAATCCGGGAATTACATACTTGACGGATTACATAATCCGAGGATTACATACTTGACGGATTGCATAATCCGGGAATTACATACTTGACGGATTTTATAATCCGGGGATTTCATTACTGATAATTACTGTTTTCTGATAAACCTGTGAACTCACCAGTCTTGTACTGAGATTTTTGCATGTTTTCTCTCAGGACATTGATGTGGCACGTCTAGGAGCACAGCATCCACTGCATGTCATTTCGCGTTCATCTCAAACTGTTTTCAAGATTTAATTTGCATTTACTTTACATAAATTGGATTGGACGCGTGTTTGCGTGTTCCAAAACTATTGTTAAATGTTTCACTGTTTCGCTTCCGCACAACTTAAACATATTTGGTTTGTTTCATTAAAATTAAACAACTTATATGATTTGTAATTATCGAGTCGTTTGGTGTAACTGATGCTAACTTTCATCAATCTCTACTAATTCAATCTTTGCAATGAGAAGATCAAGATCCATTGGAAACTTTTCAGTGTGTTTCAACAAAGTAACAGCCTGTTTCCATGATGATGGTAGTGCATTCAGAAGTCTATTATTCAGATCTTCAAGATCATTCTTGATTCCCAAAGTAGACATTTATGTTGTAAGTTGCACGAATCTGTTCATCATCTGATTAATTGTTTCTCCTGAGATGTGCTCAAATAATTCCAGTTGCCTTTTTAGTTTCTGTTTTTTAAGATCTTGAATTTCCTTTCCTCCTTCACAGATAACCTTCAATGCCTTGTACATGGTATATCCAGTTTGATAATTTTCAATCCTGGAGAGTACTTCCAATGGTAGCCCTTTGCACATGAGAGAATAAGCCTTGATATCATTTTTCACCTTCTTTAGATCATCTCCATGTAGATTGTCTTCAGGATAAGGTTCTTGTGTATCTTTTGTATACACAAAACCTCTGTCTGGACCATCAGTAGTCACAGGAATATAAGGTCCCTTTTCAATTGATTTCCATAAATCAGTGTCTATGGAATTCAAGTGATGCTTCAACCTGAGAGACCAGTTTTTGAAATCATCTCTATTTTTAAGTTTTGGAACACTGTTTTCAGAATCTTCTGATTTCACCATCTTATATTTTTGTTGATTTTCTAAGTTTTTGAATTAAGAAAAGACTTAAAAATATTTTTTTGGATTTTTGAATTTTGAAAAAATTTCTAAGTGTCAATGGAGATAAGTCTGAACAGTGATTAAACGTCCCAACAGTAAGAAACGCCCCAACAGTGATGAAACGCCTTAACAGTTGAGATATGTCTAAGGGATTGCCTTAGAAAAATTTCCAACACTTCTCAGCAGTGTTAGAACTCTCTCACAGTAGTGAAACGCCTTGGGTAAAAACCTCCACAGTTGTAAAACGCTTTCACAGTGGTCAAATGCCTTCACAGGGGTCAAATGCCTTCACAGTGGTTAAACGCCTTCACAGTGGTTAAGCGCCTGAACACTTAGGCAAATTTCAGTGATGTTTAGCCCTAATGTGCCACATTCATCATGTTCATATGAATATAACGAACTCTGAATTTCTGAAATCCATCAAATGTAGATGAATTGAACTGAAACTTTCCAATTAGTTCATTATGATGCCGATAATCAATCTTCTAATATCAATTTCAGTAATTATCAACAATTATCCACTCAATTTTAGAAATCTCAGGTCGTAAACTCAAGAATAGTTTCTCGAACACTTTTTCACCGATTCACTCAATTTTGATAAAAATAATGCAATTTGTGATTCAAATCATGTTTCTGATGATGAAACACAACTCTAATTCACAATATTTCACTTGAATTGTCAATCTATTACAGATTTCAGTGAATTTTTGAAGTTTCTATGTTCGACAGAACTTCAAACACACTCAACCGAAAGCTCTGATACTATTTGATAGGATCAAATGCATCAATCTGTAACAAATTATGTAAACAATTCAATGAAACACAAACAATTGTAATCAAAACAAGCAAATATCAATAAAATTCACAGTTCATTGATATAGCTAAGTCAATTACAAGAGTAAGAAAGCAGCAATTGTTACGACTTCCAAATCTACTCTAGACAAAGCTATTTATAATATCAACGAACTAAAGACTATCTATTTACAATTCTAGTCCCTATACTAAGGCAGAACTGTAAAAGACACACCAAGACTAATGTTAATCTTTCTAGAGGACTAACACACTTTTGCTTGGTAGCTTGGTTAAGTAATGGTGAACTTTCATTCAAACTATGTAGATTCGCTGGAATCCACTGAAAATTCAGTAAATCACTGAAGATGGTAGATTCGCTAGAAACAGAGCTAGTTTTGCTGGAAGCAAAACTGGTTTCGCTGGATGCAAAACTGGTTTCACTGGAAGCACAGAACAGACTGTTTGAACTGTAATTCAATCTGAAATAACCCAAATCACTATGAATTGGTGATTGTATGATTAGGATATCTTCCTATACTCAAACAAAGTATTTTTGAAAAGATTTCAAGCCAAAACAACACTCTAATTATCTGAAATGGATGAAACAGTGATTTCTATCAAAAACCCTTTTAAAACCCAATCAATGAACACATCAAGAGCACTAAGGCTCTGATACAATATTGTTGGTCCATTGATGATCGACAACAGTGCTAATGATGATAAAACAATCAAATCTCACTGAAAGAACAATCAAAACACTAATCTATGATAGAGTTTCAATATAAAACCATTTTAATCAAAAATTAATCAAAGAAGAATCAAACAAACAACGCTCAAAGATGAGAAATAATGATTCCAACCTACAAACACAATAAGAACAGTAATGTAAAAGTATATTCTCAAATTAGGGTTATGCAAAACTTGCAACAACAGATTACAAAGTTTCATATATATAGATAACATAGTTTCGTTGACAGTTTCGCTGGGTAGCGAAACTGTCCTGACCAATGCTATGATTCAACCAACTGTGAAACATAATTTTACCGGGTGACCTAAGTCAGCTAACTTCTAGCAAATTCGCTAGGTCAGTTGAAACTATTACAAAACTAAAACTTACTACTATTTATATACAATAATCAAACTAACATAAATCCTATTACAATTAAAGCAAAGAACAAACAAACTCACTAAGGTGAGTCCAACCCATACTTGATCTTCAAAAAATCTATCATCTTGTTGTAGATTTTCATATTCATACTTTTCTAGGGTTTTATGAACTTGAAAAAATTTGGTACTTTTAAAGAAATTGTTTGTTCTAAGCCATGGATATAGTTGATCTGATGTTGTTTGATCAATTTTGAAGTTTTGTTATGTTGATTTGATGTTGCTTGATTTCATCTTTGATATTGGTTGTTATTAAGAAATTATGGTATTTCATCTTTGTACATGAGGATGGTTGATATGTGGATTTCTTCATATTTCATTCAAAAGTTGTTGTAGATTTTCATATTTATGCTTGGTTTTGTATGTTTTGGTATTTCATCTTTGTACATGAACTTTGGTTTACTAGTAATATGATAATTGAACTTTAAGGTTGTTTAATTCTTGGTTTATGGTTTGCTAAACTTTGATAAACAAAGACTTGTTATATTCTGATCTGTTATGGACTTAAGGGTGAAATTAGTTTGTCTTTTGGTAGAAGATCTGTTAGTATCATGTGTTGGTTATTTATTTTGACCATAAGTTTGTTTGTTCTAGTGTTTTATTTTATTATCAATGGTAGTTTTTATGTTTGTTTTTTTGCATTGTTTAAAGAAAATGGCTCAAAAGAGATTAGGGTTAATTGGAAGCAAGAGGGGGTTGAAAAAACTTTTCTAGAATCATGTGTCCATGAATTGACATATCGTGAACGTGAGGGAAGCAGTCTTAAACAACTATCTTGGAATAATATAGCAGAAAAATTAAAGCAGAACATAATTTCAAATGAAGCAGTCTTAAACAACATTCATGATCAGTTGTTTATGGCATACGACGAGAATACATTGTTTGCAGAAGCACAAGGTGGTAGCAATGATGGCCAGTTTGTTCATGATATAGAATAGGGTTCACAAGGCATTAATTTTATAAATAATTTACGTGATGAGATAGCTATTCAATTAGTTTCAATTGATTAATATTTGAATTAATTTGTAATTGGATATAAGTATGTTGTATTTGGATTACTTTGTATTTGTATTTTAGTATGTTGGATTTGAAATATTTTGAATTTGAATTTTAGTATATTGTATTTGGATTATTTGCACTTGGAATAATTTCTATAATGTTTTGTATTTTTTTACTTATTGATCATTTACGTCCAGTCATTCAGACATCTAACCAAATAGATACATTTTAGTCAGCACAAAATAATTCCGAGGGGTAAAATAGTCATTATATACAATTATTCAGAGATTCATCCAAATCGCAATTTCTGGTTAAGCAATTAATGGTTCAGAGCCTCTTAACCATTCAGACCCCTTAATGGTTCAACACTTAATGATTCAGATCTTACCAACAGCTCTTTAGGTGTAGTGTGTGCTATTTGGAAGATAACAATGATGTACTAAAATAGCTAGGAATTTATAGGAGAAGAAGTACTGAGCAAGACGTGATAAAGAATCCATAACAAGATCTAACTATACTCATATCACACACATTCTCTACATGTTCTCATATAACGATAAAGATGCGAAAGAGTTATAAGATTGCTGACCTGGCATTGATAATGAAATCATTCCGTTAGGCATTGGGCATTTTGGGTCTTAAGCTTCTCATAACATAGGTTAATCGCCCTAGTTAATTTAGACCATATCATTCACATTTCACAACATTACTCCCCTTTTAAGTCTCACCTTGTCCTCAAGATGTAAGTTTGGAAAGGATTTTAAGCAACTAAATCTCGTCTTCCCAGGTTGCTTCCTCAACAGGCAGCCTGTCCCATTGCACCAGATATTGGTCAATTACTTGATCCAAGCGCATAACTTGGCGAGAATCTTGTAGTATCATAGTAGCATTTGAGTCAATTAAATTAATTGGAGTGACTTGTTTTTGTGGGATACCAACATATGTTTTGGGAGGGAAACATGAAAAACATTATAAATCTGAGTGAGGGGTGGTAATTTTAGCTTATAAGCAACCATCCTGATTTTAGCAATCATAGGATAGATGCCAAAATGGACCTGACCAATTTTATAATGCCACTAAAGATAAAAAAATTAGAAAAGGGTTGAAGCTTCACATAAACCCAATCCTCGATTTGAAAATGTACATTATGACATTTCATATTTGTTGCCTCTTTCATTCGGGCTTGCTCTTTTAGATGATTACTTTTAAGAAAGTAGAGAACTTCTTACATAACGAGTTGAATCTCGTACATAACGAGCAATAATAGGTGGTGTGTGACCATATAGGACTTTAAAGTGAGTCATCTCGTACATAACGAGCAATAATCGATGGTACATACCTTTTTATAAGAAATTTGAAAAAGTAAAAGTGGGAGGAATATAATGCTAGCATGCCCTCAGTAACTGATATATGATATTCTAAGAGAAGTTTGTGACAAAGTGGTGAATTTCTAGGGATCATTAACCGTCCTATATAAAATAGTAACCTATCCTTAAAGGCATGACCTAGGTAAGGAGTAAGGTCTTTGGTAATTTGAAGACATAGGGATTTATGGTTAACATTGGTGGTCACCACAACTTATAGCTCATCTAAAAAGGAGATTCTTGACTGGAATAGGCTAAGAACCGAGAAGCATGGACCCAAGACAAAGCATTGGCCGTGTCATTCATCTTACCTAGTCAGTATTAAATGTCAATATCATATCTTAAGAGCTTACCTAACCCTTTTTGTTGCTCAGGAGTTTGAATAACTTGATCTTGAAGGTTCCTTAACTATTGCGGATCTTTAATAATTCAGAATTTTCATCTTAGGAAATAATAGCGGCACTTTGCACATAATAATAATATAGTGGTATTTTTCTTAAACCTTAAACCATTTTCTATTTATTGACAAAAGTCATACTTCTAACCCTAGAAATTTACTACTAAAACTTTGTGTGCAAACGAGTAATGCACATAATCATGACATGATAATAAATTTCTCAAACCTTAAACCTTTTCCATTTATTGAATTAAAGTTACATTTTTAACCTAAAAAGGTTACTATGTGACCCTTCTAAATTTAGTTATAAACACACTTATATCATATATTTATATAATTGTATTTTTGCTTATCATATATTTTGTTACTTTTTGTTTCCTCTAATAACTTTGAAACTTTAATGTTTAACATAATTTTATATATACCATTGTGACAACTTTAATTTTATCTATGTTTAGTTGTAAATCTCATACATAATAGAGTTGTGTGATATAATTTACAAGTCATAGAAGCATGAATATACAAGATCCTAAAGCCTATTCAATGATATATTTTTTTATAATTTATATAGCTTTTCTTCCTCCAACATTTATGTAACGCCCCGAAATTTCCCGAAGCAAGCCATTTAATAATAATGGGCTTTAAGGGTTAATTTAAGAAAGAAAGGTAAATTAGTGGGCTATGAATTAAATTAACCTTAATGGCTATGTTTGGTGGGTTTAAGGGCCCTTAATCAGCCCTAAACATGCATGATCAGCTCCATTCCAGCATTTGCAACCCTAGCCCCCAAATTCGTAGAGAGAGAAAGTAGAGAGAGAAAGTGAAGAAAACTCAAGATTTGGAGCTTCAAAGGTTGAAGGATTGAAGATCTGGGTGTTGGAGCATCAAACCCTAAGAAAAGAGGAACAAATCCAGGTAAGAATCGACCTCTAAACCCTTCTGTAGATCAAACCCGGATTCTAGGGTTTTGGGTTTTGAAAAAGTTTCAAAGAAACACATAAAGGTCAAATTTTTACGTATGAAAACGTGTAAAAAGGTTAGAAATGGTTTCATGGAAGGTAAACCAAGGATTTGGACGTAAAAAGTTAAGATTTTGGATCAAAAACGGGCTGGTTCCTAGTTTTTGTTCGTCCAGTGAAACTGGCCCCAATTCAGCGAAACTAAGTATTCATCCAGCGAAACTGTGCATTTATCCAGCGAAACTAGGAGATTTCTAGCGAAACTACAGTTTCGCTGGTGCGAAACTACAGTTTCGTTGGTAATTTCGCTAGTGCCCAGGTTGATCTATAGACTTAGCGAATCTAGGAAATTCCAACGAAAGTTGGGCACTCATGGTAGCGAATCTGTCCAGCGAAACTGGCAGAAGTGCGGCCCAGCGAAACTGGTAGCGAAACTGCCAGCGAACCTGGCAGCGAAACTGCCAGCGAAACTGGCAGCGAAATTGTGAAGAAAATAACGTTTTTGTGTATTAACTTCCGTGCAGTTCGTGTATTCAGACTATAGCTAAGTGACTTAGAATTTAAGCTATTTGGCTAAGTTCAGGTGAGTTCTAGACCCCTCCTTTACCCGTTTTCAATGTTTTGGGGTGATATGCATACTAAAATACATATTTTTATGAGAACGGTTTTTAAGACCTTTTATCAAGAAATACATTTTTCTAAAGTAAAATGTGCCATTTAAATAGCTCAAAATAATTTTCGGGCGCGCTGACCTGGCAGCCCGGCCCCAGCCAGGGGCGTTGCCCCTTGGACCCCACTAGGGGCTGCCGCACCTAGAACCCCGCTATCAGGGGCTGCCGCCCCCGAACCCCCGCTGTCCCGCGGAGGGTCAGTTATCTAGTTTATCTCTCATGATTGATGAAATGTGAATGCTTAAACTAAGAGTTTGCTTCTTATTATATGTTAAGTGTGTGTGAAAACTAAAGATGTAAGTGAAACTTAAAAGAACTGTTATTGGGCCCATAACGTGTACCTTGAGAAAGTAAAGCCTTGCAAGAAAATGACAGTGGAGGGTTGTATTTGTTGTGCCCTCATGACAGTAAATGCTCAAACAGGCAGGTCAGTAAGGCCTGGATTGGCATGACAATAATGGCCTGTTTGGGTACGACAGTAAGGCCTGGATGGGCGTGTCGTTAAAGCCTGTGTTTATCATAGACACCGATAGTGACAAGAAATTGACGGATAAAGAAGAGTAATAATTAACAAGTAATGATAAAGTATCGATAAAGTGACAGCCGTGTGTATTGATGTTCTGATAGATGGTGATTATTTTCATCTGTTAAAGCTAATACCTTTTACAAAAGTTAATTAACAAAGTAAACCTAGAATTCACTCAGCGAAGCTGACTTTTGTATGCATATCAGTTGACAGGTGAGAGTTAGGGCTTATGGGATGGGCATCCCTGATGAAGAAGAATTTAAGAGGACCTTAAAGAGTTTTTGATGTTTAAAGACAATGTTTATATTTTAAATTTAACTACGTTGTAAAGAATTGCAATTACTGTATATTTCCGCTGCAATATATATACATATACATATATAAGTAAATGATGGTTTTAAATCTATGTTTTTGCTGTGAATGACCAACTGTGAGGTTTCCTGGGATAGGGGCCTTACAATTTAGATATGTTTTTTTTTTGTAAAATCTAAACTTTTTTACGCGACATTTATTTTTATTTACATTTCGATATTGAACTTTTAAACGATTTCGTCTTTTACATAAACTTTCGAATATCAACTCCAAAATTTCCTCCATTACGCATCAGGAAAGTTGCCATGAAATGCGAGACGTTGTACCGGTTTAAAATTATAAACTAAGAAATTACAGAATGAAAAATGAAAATGATTTATTTTATTAAAAAGGTAATTTTATCTTACATTTCTAATTTAATGTACGTACCCGTATAAATTCGAGGTCGTCTAAATTTAATGTAAATTTTATTTGGAAACGAGCCGCGTCAAATATGAAACGTTTTCTTGCTTATTTTTGAGTATATTTAGAGATATCTACGTTTCGACATAAATTTTGTTTTGACTATAATTATGCAAGGCGGGTGGCCTTTCCCACCGTCCTTATTTAGATATATCTGCGTTTCGACATAAATTTTATTTTGACTATAATTATGCAAGGCGGGTGGCCTTTCCCACCATCCATTGCACCCCTCAACTTTGAAGTTTGATACTTTGACCCCCTTGACTTTTTAAAACATAAAACACTTGTACGTCGTTAAGTTTTTGAAATTTCAGGTTTAACCCATGTACATTTGTAAACCTAAAAAACTAATTGCATAAATTCTTAATTTTATGTACGTGCTGGTATAAATTTAAATTCTTCTACGTTTTAACGTCACTTTTATTTGGAAACGAGCTTAGTCAATATAAAATGTTTATGTGCTTATTTTTAGTACATTTTTAGTTAAACTATGTTTGCTGTAATTATTGTTTGGAAATGAGTTGAGTAAAATACAATGCGTTTCATTCGACGGTATAAATTTGAGTTACTTTACGTTTCGACTTGATTTTAGTTTTTAACGAGTCGGGGCGATTGTAGTCTATAGTTTATTACTTTACATATGGCGTCACCACACATGCTTATTTTTTCTACGTTTTGAGTTGGTCTATATTTTGATATAAATTTGAAGTCGCGTCAAACAATATAATTCATTTTCATTTGACAATATAAATTCGATTTCTCTATGTTTGACGTAGATTTAGTTAGAAAAAAGGGGTCTACATTGTATTACACCGGGTATGGCGTACCCATCCGTCGCAATGCGCAATGGGTTAAAAAACTAATTAAACATCAAATTTTAAAAGTTATTAGAGGAAAACAAAAAAATAACAAAGAAACAAGCCAGCCAAAATATAATCAAATAAGTATATGATGCAGGACCGGTTAAGGGTGATGCAATAGTTTCACAAGGTTAGAGAGAACAATACTTAACAAATCAAATATGAAACCAACAAATGAAGCAAAGGACTAAAGTAAGAACATAAGTACAAGCCACGTATTAGTTTTCAAGAATGATGTATATTTCTCGCAAGTGTTTTACAATTATATAAATCTTAGTCCCAAGGACTAGTTACATGAGGCACTTTACACTACATCCTACACCTGACCATACTTTGAAGGCTAGCTGGAACACTAATCTTGACAACAAGATCAATGTAAAGCTAAAAGGCAGATTGCCTTTCGACTAGTGACTATAACATGACATAACTCACATCCTAATCTATTATAAAAAGAAAAATAGTACAAGAGCGGAAAGTTACCGACTCAAAGACCCTGTGAAATGAATCATTAAGGAATTCTATAACTCCGACTTCAAATTCTGGTATCCGTCTACGTAAATACAACCAATCTCTATCATCTCTCATGTCTCTCGTATCCTGAAGTTAATAGAAACATTAAAAAACAAAATGGTTTTATTCACACATAAGAAAGTACATCTTAGTGGCATATATTCTTATGTAAGGTAAATGTTGATATATAGACTAACCGACTATCTTTTAGATATGTTGTATATGGTATTGAAATTTAAAGGAAAACTCAACAAAAGACTAGTATGTATTAAATATATAAGCAACAACTTGGTGAATCATACTCTAAGCAACTGTAAGGTCCCATTGCCGGGCAGCCTCACCGTTGGACTTGGACATCAGAAACGCAAGTTCTCAAACATCAAATTTCATTATTATACACAGCGGAACATAGAAAAATTTTAATCGTTTGAAATTTTACATCCAAAAGATAACTACCGTTATCAATCAAAAAATCTATGCCAGGATGCTAATTTCGATTATCTGCCAAGTAGCTTCTCCATCCATGCCAAACTCACTCCATAATATATAGCATACCTGTCAATCTAATATGCATATAAAAAGTCAGCGACGCTGAGTGAGCTCTAGGTTTACTTTAACGAAACGTTATCATACACGTATACTTTATCATACTTTAATTTCGTTTAAACTTTAGCTTTCTTTATCGTACTTTAACATCTCATAAACTTTAACTTATCGCTTATGTTAGAGTAAGATTACTTTATCAATTATAGAACTCGTTCTATAACTATACTTTAGCCCTTTACTTTATCATTTACTTTATCGTCACGTTACGCATACTTGATCGTTACTTTATCTCTACTTTAGCTATAATCTTTTACTTTATCGCTGAACTTAGCACAAAGATTAGTTCCTTTAACGACATGGGCATACCCAAAGTACACCGCTATGTGAGTACACCAATGTGTAACTCGTATGTGAGAATACGCCAAGCATATCTCCTTTAACGGCACGGGCATACCCAAAGCATACCCCTATGTCAGTACACCGATGTGTAACTTCTATGTGAGAATGTGCCAAGCATATCTCCTTTGACGGCACGGGTATACCAAAAGTATACCCCTATATAAGTACACCGATGTGTAACTCCTATGTGAGAATTACCATCCTCCTTTGGCAGTGCTTGCAAGACTCGTACGTCTAGGACGATAGAGAGATACACAGTGATGTAGCCCATTGTGTTCAGGCAGGATGGTGCAAATGGAAAGCAGCATCAGGGATCTCGTGTGATAAGAGATTCCCAGCACGACTAAAGGGAAAACTATATAGAGTGGCAGTTCGGTCGGCTATGTTATACGGAACAGACTGCTAGGCCATGAAGAAATTGCACGAGAGACAAATAGAGGCCACAGAAATACAAATGCTAAGGTGGATGTGTGGACACACGAGGCTGGATCGGTTAAGGGACGACGTCTTTCGACAGAGGCTACAGGTAGCATGTATCACAGATAAAATACGAGAGGGAAGATTGAGATGGTTTGGGCATGTGAAGAGAAGACAGATGTCAACACCAGTTAGAGAAGTAGAGCGCATCATTTTAGATAGGAAGAGGAGTAGAGGAAGACCTAAGTTGACATGAGATGAGATGATTAGCCGGGATATGGTAGAGTTGCACCTCTCCAAGCACATGGTCGAGGATAGGAGTGCGTGGAGGCGTAAAATTAAAGTTAGGGACTACTGGTGGTAACGTTATCCGTCCAATATAGGTGAAGCCTTAGTGCTAACGGCCCTAATTGTATTGTTAATATAGTAGTATAATTTATCTGCCTTATTCCTTGTCTAGTATCATAGTAAAGTTTATCTGCCTCTAACTTGTTTCAATGTTGTTGTGTTGGATTTTATGATGTCTGCTTAATTGCTTATGTGAGGTTTGCATTATCATTCTGATTGTTTTGAGTATGCTATTGCTTATGTGATGTGTGTGATGTATGTAATATAATCTAGTTATTTTGTTTGTTTATGGACATGCACATGCATATACAAAACTCTTTTATCATGTATGCCTATATGATATATGTAATATAATTTGATTGTTATCATTGTCGAGCCGGGGGTCTCTTTGGAAGCGATCTCTCTGTCTCCCTAGATAGAGGAAAGACTGGCCACCACCTACCCCTCTCAGACCCTACTCTCAGTGGGACATACTGGGTATGTTTGTTTGTTTATTGGTAAAACTAGTTTCTAAATCATTAAACATGTCATTTAAATAGTCATTAAAGTCACTTAAATCGTCATTGATATCATTGAAATTGACATTATCTTCATTGCCTAAATTAATAGATGACATACCATTATCAACAAGTGTTACCCCATGCATTCACTAGTAAGTGTATCTGGGCATAAAACTATGTCTTATCAAATGAAACTCTATATCTTTAACACTATGGATTTTTCTTTTTTTAATTTTTTACTACTCATATAAGGACACCAAGTCTTTTGATCTTTCACATTTACTCGATTAGCTTCGGAAACCTTACGAAATTTTAAATCCCATGCATATATGTTGAGTTTCTACATGAGATATCATTCATCCATGCTTTACGATCCATCCGTAATTTAAAATAAACAAATAAATGCATGTATATGATGTAAATTAGTGCTCTAAGACATTAGATACTAACCCACTTTTTGAATACTTTATTTCATATGTATATAATTTAACAAGATGGCTATTTAAGAAAAATCAGCATAATTTCCGATAACTCCCCAGGCGTGTAGATAAACCGTAAACATCGAAGTGTAAAAAGAGATAACTAACATTTTTTCGTAAATGTCATTTCTTCAAAAGATATACATATCAGAATATTTGTTAGAAGATTTCAACCTTGTTCGTGAAGATATTGTTGAAAATGTTGATGTTCAGGGTTTTAATGGCATTATTGATGATTTTATTGGTGACGAGATATATGATTCTGATCACAGTATGGAGGATTTTGGTTCAGAGATAAATCTGAATGATTCAGACACTGATAAATCTAAAAATGATAATGAAGATGTTGACTCAGACGATGATGATTTGTAGTGTTCAAGTCTTTACATTTTGTAGGACTTTTATTATATAAATTTATTAAATAATATTTCGAACATATATTTTATATTATTCCAATATTATAATGGCGGCAGGTAAATGTAAAGACGGATAGTACTTAATAAGATTTTATCCAACTTGACGATTCTGGTTTGGATTAGATTTAATAAGGTTTCTTCCTATTGTATGTACCTTCTTTTGTTAACATATTAGATGATACACATGATCCCATGTCTAAAATTTATAATTTGATTTAATTATAATATAATTCGAACCACATATATATATCTAATCACAATTATATATTAAAAATAGGGAAGAGTTCAATTTTTTTAATATAAAAAGTGTTCGAAATAATCTTAACCATAAATCTTCTAAATCAGTGGTTGAGATTAAAGGTGTCGGAAAAAATTTTGTTAGATGAGCATTTTAGGCATAACTATTCTTTTGGACGTTTGTAACTTTTATATACGACATCATTTTTAATAAAGTTACAACACAAAAAACAAGCATTCTTTAACTTTAAAAAATATAGTATCGTTATATAAAAAGATTATAATTTTGATGCTTTTCTAAGTTTATTATTTTTGCTCGTCATTGTGCCTTTAGTGTAGTTCATGGTGTTTTATTAATTGTGTTTTTCTAAATTGATGAATTCTATATAAATATTATGATGAAATAGTATTGTTGTTTATTTCTAGTATCTTCAATACAATGATAAATTAACAACAAATTCATTTAATACGTTAAAAACAATAACAAAATAAGATATTGTGTTATATTAAACAACATAAGTTTTGAAAAATACATTGGTGAAATAATATAATTGTATACTTCTAATTATAAAACACAATCATAGATAACAACAAGTTTATGTGATTTATGAAAACAATGACAAAAATAACACATTATATTATTTTAAACACTATGAGTTTTAAAAATGTATTAATGAAATAACTTCATTGTGTATTTTAATTATAAAAAACAATGATAAATAACAAGTTAAAATAATCTATAAAAGCAATAACAAAAGTAATACAAATAATGTAAAACTTAAAACATATAACAAATGATAAAAAAATATATAAAAAATGAATTAAATATTACACAATTAATTAATATATGACATAATGAATATATTATATACAATACGTTGATGTGTTTGACATAATTATCAAAATCCTTCCTTTATAAAACACTAGAAGATACGCATCAAACCTCCTATCTATTTTAGTATTTTATGATTAAATATATTTCACTATAACATAGTGAACATATTATACACAATATTATATGACATAGTGACACAATTAATTAGTATATGACATAGTGAACAAATTATACACAATAAGTTGATGTGTTTGACATAATTATCAAAATCATTTCTTTATAAAACATTAGAAGATAAGCATCAAACCCCCCAATGTATTTTAGTATTTTAAGATTAAATATATTTTAGTACTATAACTCTAATGTTCAAAGTGCTTCAAAATAAAACTAGTAACTGCTTCAAAACTTTCTTTGTACTAGTGGATAGCTAGCTAGGGTGGAAATGACTACATGAATCATGCATGGAGTGGCGGCAGAAGCCAAAACATCACCAAAATAAGGTTAGATAAGGCTTAGCCAATACGTATCAATGTCGAAGCAATTTGTTGAATTTTGTGGCTGTAGGTTAATTCTTTTTTAAGATAAGGTAAGGGTGTTTTCACCTCTCATTTGACTGTACATTGGTAAGTTGCATGCTAGTACTGGTCCCCAACACTTGTTCATCTCTCCATTGATTTCTATGTGATGTCTATATATATATGTGGATGTTCTTTTATGAGATGAAGTTTGTATTTTGTCTAATTGTGCATATGGGCCTGCCCAAATTCTTTTGTTATAAAATATCATATATTCCAAGATATGTACCATGCATACTTTTTTGCTGCCATACATTGTCTATATTATTTAGCATGTTTTTCACCTATGATTCTATTTAACAACACTCTACTAGAACATTTTGCGACTAATATCACACCGGTTGCAGATGATGTGACGGCAAACAATTCTTTAACGGTCATGAGGAAGAGACATCAATTTATGGTACACTAAACGAGAGTCTACTCATTCTAGTTTGCAATTTTTATACGCCGCACTTTGAACTCCTTTTCTTTTGACTATGATATATTTCAAGATGAACTAGAGTCAACATATAAAGTCTGAATAAGCAGACATGTCCGTTTATAGTCTATAGACGCATTCAATTTGATCATCGTCCATCTAACGGTTTGTGCAACTTGATTCTACTTTTCTCAAGACAAATTAATAAAACAACTTGACGGGAATCTGTTAAATAAACGGAATTACTTAATCAGTAACAATATTGTTGTTGATACCATACAAAATATCTCCCTAGCTCCCCTAACTACGAGTTCAAGTTATCCTTTATGCGTAAAAACCAAGAGATGATGGATCATGGATGTGTGTCTTAATTTAAAGGATCGTATAGTCAAATTAATAGCATGCTTTTAACCAAGCCATGCACGATGAAAGGTGGATATATGCCTGTAAATGAACCTAAAGTTCATGAACTGTTCATGAACTGCTCTGCGGAAAATTCGTTTATTTAGTAAATGAACAAACATGAAAAAAAATTGTGTTCGTTTAATTAAACGAACAAACATGAATACACGTTTTGTTCGTTCGTTTACGTTCATGAACGTTCTTTTATGTTCATGAACGTTCTTTTATGTTCGTTTATATATGTTCATTATATATATATGTATATATATATGTATATATATATATATGAATGTATATATATATGTATGTATATATATGTATATAGGTAGAGGTTCAACTAAGAATAATTAGTTGCCTAAGTTGCCTAAGAAGGAATAAGGGGATTACATGTGGCACTCTTCAAATTAGGGTTAAAGGGGCATTATGGTCCTAAAACACTCATTAATCCCTGAAGCTTTATCAAAATGCAGCACAAACTTGAAATCACATTTCAGCCTCCAATTCACTCACAGATCACAATGGCAGAAGATGGAGCTCCGCCATTACACAACCTAACGCTTTCCGACACTGTCGCAGAAGCCGATTTCTCACAGCGCGTTCTAATCCGATCAATCCTAAGCCGCCGCGACGCCGGCGCCGGTCTAGCCGGTCGGACCGTGAAGGTCGGTGGTTGGGTGAAGAAAGGGCGGGAACAAGGCAAAGGCTCATTCGCTTTCCTTGAGCTTAACGACGGATCATGTCCGGCGAGCCTGCAGCTCATTGTTCACGCCGATGTGGCGTCGCTGAGCCAGTTTACTCCCACTGGCACGTGTTTGCACGCTGAAGGTGTGCTTCAGATGCCTCCTGAGGATAAACAGGGGAAACAGGCAATTGAACTTAGGGTTTTGAAGGTTTTAGATGTTGGAACTGTGGATCCGGCGAAGTATCCGTTGCCTAAGACGCGATTGACGCTTGAGTTTCTTAGGGATTATGTTCATCTTCGTCCGAGAACCAATACTGTAAGTTCGTTATTTTATAATCTGTATATGAAATCACGTATATATGTATGATATACGCTAGTCAATCTGTTTATTTAAGCATTAAGTTTAGAAATGATTGTTCATACGCATTAGTTTTATGCTTGTAACAGTACAAATGTTTGTGCTATTTGTTAAGCTTCTTACTTTGTAGTTGCAGTTCATATTCAGTTTGGCTTGGTTTAATTGAGAAATCTCTGATCATAACCTATGATGCTACTGTTTCAGATTTCTGCTATTGCGCGTATTCGTAATGCTACTGGTTCATACGCATTAGTCAATCTGTGCTGTATTGTGCTGTATTCTTGATTTGTGCTGTATTGTGCTGTATTCTTGATTTATGCTGTATTGTGCTGTATTCTTGATTTGTGTTGTATTGTGCTGTATTCTTTGATTTGTGCTGTATTGTGCTTTATTCTT
>JABSNV010000605.1:0-45000 GCA_024085815.1 Flaveria linearis | reverse complement strand
ATCATATCTGACAATCAATCAAACAACTCAGATAAAGATGATGATTAATCAACTTTTATTTAAACAAATAAATTAATTCTAGTATTGAACAACCTAGATCGATGTGTATGTATGTAATTATAGGGTACTAGTACCATATATAATTAAACATCTTAATTTTCACCCTGATCAAAGTGAAATGACTAGATTGCCCATTAATAATAATTGGGCTGTTTACATAATGACATATGGGTATTTTAGTAAATTTAGGTGGGGGTGGGGGATATTGAATCTCAGTGTATCAAATTTGATAGGAAGTAGTCACTGTCGAATGCAAGGCTTGCCCTTATAATATGTGTAACACTGTGGTGATCTCAAGTGATGTAAGGGTTGTCCCTTTGTTTTGTTGTTATGTTTATGTATAATAATTGAAGCTAAAACTGTTGGTCCCTGAATATTGAATTGTCTATATCATGTTATACTATACTTTGTTTATTTTCATATTAGAATGTAAATAACTATTATTCGCTCATTGATAATTGTTTGGTAGTTGTCCTAAATATACCTTTCACAGACAAGTACATTTGCATTGGCTGTTAATAGTAAATCATAATTGGCTGGTTATTGATTATCGAAATTTACTCGTAATAAAAAGTTGTACTAACACACCATTACTGTTTTACATATGCCCAATAGATTTGACAAAATTGATCAACACGCGACACACTGCTTAATAAATGTGTATCAATGTCTCTGAGATCTGTGGTTACTGATCCACGGAATTCCAATGGCATTCGGTTAAAGATGAAAAAAGGTCCTAAAGTGTAGATTTTGTTAGGTCTGATGGGAACCATTGTTAATGGAAGATTCATCCGTAATTGAAGTTGAAGATAAGATTGTTAATATAAGATTCATTCTTAATTTCTTGTCATGTCAGTGTGAGGTGCATTTTCGACGGGTTATTATCGCTAACAAAGGGCTATAAATATCAACCAAAACCTAGCATATATATATAACAGCCTAACATCAAGCAATACCAGAAATAGTATTAGTTGTTTGTTTTCGCTAGGTACCTATAATCTTGATTAGTTTCCTTCACCCCCTTCCAAGCCTCTATATTTTATATCGTCCTTTATTTATTTATACAAAGTAAAATATTAGAATTGATGCACTCGGAACTGATGCAGCAATGGTACTCTAGAAATCATATCAACGTGATTGTATGTGGTGATCTATAAATTAAGTCAACAAATTGATGTGGGCGGACGATGCTTCGATTTACATAATGTTAGCCATCCTCTTAATCTAAGATAGGACGAGTTAAGAACACAAACATGGTAATGGGTTGGTTACGTCTATCGACCACGTCAAATGTCTCCTGATAACCGTACACTAGAATATTATTTCTTAATCTGTAATATTAATATAATATATATAATTTGTTTGCAAGATGGGATGAAAGGGGTTTTGGGTACGGAGCGTCCAATCATTGATAATTACAACATTACCAAAACGAGTATCAATGATCTCTTAGCCTAGTGGTTAAGGGGAAGGTGGGAGGCTTTGTCTCTCTTGAAGGTTCAAGGTTCAAACCTTGGCATGGGTGAATATTACTAATTTTGTGATACTAACAACTAACAACTAACCAGCCGTTCAAAAAAAAAAAAAAAAAAAACCCGAGTATGATCGAAAGTGCTGCACTTTGGCTAGAAGCTAGGAAACCGCGCGAACATATTTATTTATTGGCTCGATTTAATTTTATTTATTTTGTGGTTGTTTAATAAATATTTAGGGTAAATCATTTTAACCCTTGAAGTAAGTTGACTGAAAGAGTTTAAACTAAGAGACAACCAGGAAACGAGAAGTGGTTAAAATTGGATTTCCAGACGAAATGGTAAATAAATAAACAAAGTTTTATTTGACAGATTAAAACAAGGATTTTCCATATTAATTAGTGTAATTTATAAAATCATAATTTAATGCAAGATGATATTAGTTTAAAATCAGTTGGAGAGTTTAAAGGCATTTCAATTATCACAACGAACTTAAAATTGGATTATACAAAATTTGTATGACTTGCCTATTGCAACAAGTCGTGCATAATGATTTTTTACCCATATTGGTAATTTAAAACAAAATTAATACCGATATTTTATGGCATCGTAGATTAGAACCCTCCAAATGATCTACCTAAACCCGCGGTGTAAGTGATAACCTTACATTTGGGCCTACGGTTTCGCTAGGAGGTAAAACTGCAATTCATGTGTGATATGGGCCTGGCTTTACAACACTCGATCGTGTTACGGCCGTAAACCGAGAGTGGTAAAGTTGACACAATCAGTAATCATTATTAATCTACATAATCATACAAGTGGAGAGTGGTCAGCCATTCACTATGTTATGATGAACTGGGATCTCAATCCTTAATGTAATTTTGCAAATTGGGTCATAAATTGATCAAGGTTATTAAGCATGAAAATACTAAAGCCATTTGTAAATTTTGTTTGTAGATATCTAACAAAACTACTTAAACCTTAGCTTTTTTCCTTAAGTATATTTTGGTAAAGAAAAATTCAATGACTCCGACTTTGGGGATTAGTACCACAACCTAAAATCTTTCTCAGAGTGGAAAAGAAATTGTATGTGCTTGAGAATTTAATCCTTGATGAACTTACTCAACATGTAGGTGTTGATCGCCGGAACTAGGAGAACCATCTAGATAACTCCCAAGAAGTTGTCCGCTAGCTTAATGCTGGCCAAAATGATTCAAGGAATTCAGAAGAATCGGGATAGTCTATCGACATATGTCATCAGCAAAAAAACCAAAGTACATGTTCCAATACTAGTATGCTAGTCATGAGTGATTTGAAGTAATGAGATCACTCATTGAATGCTGTATATGGGAGGGTACATCTGTTAGTACTCGTGTGCTGAAAAATGAAATGTTATATTGATCATCTAACACAACTTGAATCTCCCAAGACTAATGAGGTGGCTAAAATATTTTTGCGTATCATGTATAGGTTTTAACAAATAAAGCCATTAATTTTTTTTTTATCAAAAGATCGTATCTTTACCAAATTTACACAACTAACTATTAATCATACCAATCACGCATCCAATTACACACAGTTTAAACACTTGATAATCACACCATAGGGTGTTAGGGTTTACCTTTGACAATCAATTAAAATATTTGCATTTTCGATTCAATAATGGTTTCGTTAGTTAACCTTGTTTACGAATCAATCGAAGTTTGCAATGTTTGCAACACGATCCGACAAAAAATGTAGACGAAGACAATCTAGTGTGGTGCAATAGCGGTGGTCGATGGTGGTGATGGTGCCACGACCAAGGAGACCTAAGGGGTGGACAACGGCTTTAAGGTGGGTACGCAAAAGCGTTTACACATTAAACTCTATAATTTATGTTTTAGGTACTCTGTAAATTAACACTTAATTAAACAAACCTATAAATATTTAATCTTTTAACTATTAAACATTTAATCCCCTATGCATTAATTAATTCCCAAACTAATACATTCATGATTATTACACTAACTAATCAAACACCATTCAATTAATTCATATTTCATGAACTACTAGCGTTAGACCCAAGCTTCACCGCGCATTGATTTGGAGCATATAAAATAACGTCATAAATATAACTTTTAGGATTATCATGATTTTGGTGAGTGCAACTATATATGCACTCGGATTGTCGTTACACATGTTTTAGTAATTCATTATTATATTGTCATGATATTGTTATCGAACATTAAATTGTTATAAATACAATAACACGACAGATACACGATATTATATTGTAACTAATATAATAACATAAATATATAGTTGTTGTTATCGTTATTAACCTTATAATAATAATAATAATTAGTAGTAGTAGTATTAGTATTAATATGATAATATCTATTATTATTTTAATTATTTTTCAAAACATATTAAATATTATGTCATTAACTAACATATTTATATAAATATTAAAATTATTAAACTCACAATATACCCCTAGAAAATATTAGTATTATTGTTATTGTAAATATGAAGATATATATTAGTTGCATACTTAAACATTTAAATAATACTAATTCGTTATAAAAATATAATTAGTAAATATAAATTTAAATATCAATTTATAGTATCATAAATAAAATAAAATTTGATAAAGTTAAATAATATCATATTATAAAACAATGTATTAATAATTGTATTAAATAATATATTAATTAGAAGAAGTTAATTAAATAGGGGTACAAAAGTTAAACTACTACATAAAACACTTGTATTATATATTTAAAATATTGTATTAGACGTCTTACACTTTGAATTAAATTACTATCTTGTCATCCTAAGATATATTTATCATATAGTGGTTTGACTCGCGTGATGCGACAGGTGTCACCGAGTCTTACTTGAAGAGCGCAATCTAATCCGACCTGACTTAAATATTAATTATATTTGGGGTGTTATTATTATTATTATTATTATTATTATTATTATTGTTATTATTATTATTATTACAACTATGTAATATTTAGTAATTATATACTTGTGTATATAAATAAGATAATACTTAATTTAATAAGATATAGTTATAAATATATAAGTAGTAATTGTAAATTTAATTATTATTCTAAACGCATTATTAGTAAGATAATACTTAATTTAGTGAATTAAAGAATATATTAATTAGAAGAAATATACTTATAAGGACAATTTAGGAATTAATGTATAACACACTTGTATATTGTGCTTAAAAAGTTGTCTTAGTGTCTTACTCTTTGAATAAAATTACAATTGTATCCTCTCTAAATACTTTATATAATAGTATAGATAATGTGTAATAGTTAAGATGTTATTATCTTGTTGTCATCTAAAGTGTTGGAACATTCGGTGTGTCAATAGGTTGGACAATAGATTTTAGTCGTTTTGAAATGTATTAGATTGTAATAGAATTTACGGCTTTTGATTCTTTGGATTGGCCAAAGTCTATAACAATTCGCTTGAAAGTTACATTAAGGTGTTTGTGCGTGTATCCTTTGTACAACTACATTATTGATAGAATTAAGATCAATATTTAAATTGTCTGCTTGTTATAGTGATGATAATCATGATTATGTTTATGAAGACGATATGTCAAGAACATCGATTCCGTATGTGTGTTTGATAGGATTGAGTCAAACGTGAAGATCTACTATCATCACCGAGACTACAAGTGGTGCCACAACATTAGGATCTTATTATAAAGACATTTGATACATTTCATGTTAAACTTGGTCAAGAATTAATAATCTTCTTGTTCTTGATTTAAAGCTAAATTGGACAAATTTCTTGATAAAACTAACATTTGATCATATAGAAATGCTTGTCACATTTTCTTGATAATATTATCAGTGGATTTCTTTAAATCCAGATTAGCGAGATAGTTCTAGCGATTCTAAGGTATAAAAGAGAGTTTTTGCCAAAAGTATTGAAAAATAGGCTCAAAACTCATCAAAATCCATAAGTAAAGCGAAATGGGGTTGTAACTGACTCAAAAGCGAAACTAGCAATCCAACCTAGCTGAAACTAGGCAATTTCACCCCATGGTTTCGCTTCTAACCTTATAATATTTTAGAAACTATTTTTCAGCCTGAATTATTAATTACACATGTGTTAGGATAATTTACACTCAGGTAATCCAATTTTGGTCAATGTAAGGATTATTTCAATGTGTAATTTCAAAGGATCATAAAATGATTTATTAAATGAACCTTTCCACGATGTTAAATTATGATAACGAGATCAGAACGCCGATGTAACCCTCAAAACTTTTAATACTTTTTGGTTACAAGAAATGGAAGGATCAATTTAAATTGTATGCCTTGTCTATGACACAAGCATGTGAAATCCTATTAGTCAAGGGTATAAGCATCTAACATACGTTCATATGGGTCTTAATGACGAACCAAAAGTCATGTCCATGTTTACTTATATCGAAAGACGAGCATATGATCTTAAGAAGAAAAAGCTTATGTTCTTACCATGGCATTAACAAAAGAATTCTTCCATAACTTTAATAATTTTAAACTTCAAGAGCATTATTGGAAGTGTTATGAAAGCATAATAAGGATACATCAATTTAAAGAAAAGCTAGAGGATCTAATGATGAAACAGTTTATGTTGCTTGAAGACATGGAGAATGAGAAAAAGAATGATCTTGTTACTAGGTATTATCATTTACCAAGTGAACTGGTACAACATGAAGTAGGTTATTCGACTGAGGAATTGTGTGAAGAATTCTTGGTGCCCTTCCATCAAAAATTAAAACCTTCACTGCATTGATCAAAGACACTAACAACCTTAATACAATATAAATGGAAAACGTTATATCCAATATTCATGATTATCATATGAATATGTGTTAGGATTTGCCCATGCCATTTTTGAGTTCAAACATTAAATCAAAATGGCCATAAAAGTCTTTGGTGCCCTTCCATCAAAAATTAAAACCTTCACTGCATTGATCAAAGACACTAACAACCTTAATACAATATAAATGGAAAACGTTATATCCAATATTCATGATTATCATATGAATATGTGTTAGGATTTGCCCATGCCATTTTTGAGTTCAAACATTAAATCAAAATGGCCATAAAAGTCTTTAGTGACCTATTGTAAAACAACGGAAGACTATAAATTAATTAACACGTCATAGGGTTTTTATAATACATTACCTTAACTAGACAGTCGATATCACTACTAAAGAGATGTCACGCGGTGATACACGTATTTAGATGGAAATTCAATCTTCATGAATATATGAATCACAAATGCTTTATGATTCGTGTTCCCCAAATCAAAAGTTGTAGATATTTGATTAACTTGTCAAGATTCATGATCCAAACTCGATTCTATACGAAACCCGAACATTAGAGATCGACGAAGGTATGTGACATTTGTCACCAAAATAGGTGCATTGACTTTAACTTTAACCTTGGATTTTGACTTTGACTATAATATGGACTGTAAGACCGGTTTAAGGAGGTTAATACAATCACTCTCATACTGAGGAGAGTGTTAGAACACTTAACAGTTCAAATAGGGAACTGGGTTAAAGAACACAAGTAAACAAGGAGAAATAACTCAAGAACAATATGATATGGGTTTTGACTAGTGACTATGACATGTCATAGCTCACATCCTAATATATTACAATAAGGATAAAAGTATATAAAGTAGAAAGTTACACACTTTAGACCTCAATGTAAAGTTGCAAAAGCATGGATCTTTTCAACATTATGGAAGTTGGTGAAACTTCAGAGTTGCAGCGGAAAGTTGGTCAGCTTTGTGCAAAAGCATATCCAAGGAAGGCATATTCTCCTTTGTCTTTGAAAGAAATTAGTCTTCACTTCATTGGCTTCAGAAGACTTTGTTATTGAAGTTTTTGTTTGGCTTCAGAAGACATGGTCTTTGGCTTCGGAAGATTTTACACTTAGAATAATTTCTGTGCAGAGTGTAAAACTTCTGAAGCAACTTCTACCTTGTACGTAGTGTATGCATGCAGGAAGCCTTTGGTTTTTTTCGTTGCATCAGCCTTCTTATATAACCTTACAAACTCCCCCTAGGCTGATGCTACTAAAACAAAGAAGGTTATTCAGATATTGACAGTCCTCATTAGGATCAAGACCATTCCCTTCTTCATTAATTGGTCAAGATCCCTCAGACTCTTATAATACCTTCTCATGTCATAGAGATCATGCAAAGGTAGATCAAGCATGTCTTGCTAGAAATGGACATCTTGACCTCCTTGATCTCTAATGACATACCATCTGTCTTGATTAGCAGCAAAGGTCCAGGACAGGATGGGTCTTCTAGCTGCAAGAGTCTGGGCTTGAGTAGGAGTTGGTTAAGCAACCTCTTGCTAAACTCCCTTAGATGCTCTCACTCATCCTGAGGTCTGAAAGTGGATGCCTTTGACTTCTTCTTGGATACACTCTTTATGGCCATCCTTTTCTATGTCTTTGGTGTCTTTAACTGAAAGGACTGGCCTTGAGTACCAGGTTGCTCTGTTGTGCCTTTCTCAGTTGGATCCTCTTCCCTTATAGGTTCAGAAGTAAAAGGAGCAGAAACCTACAGTGGAAGAGAAGATGAAGATGGCTGAGATGCAGCTGAATTAGGCTCCCACCAATTTTAATCAAGAGATCAAATATTGCTACACAAATTTTAATCAAGAGATCAAGGTCTGGGAGCATTGCGAAGATGAGGCTCCCACCAAGGATTAGGTTGCGACTTGGGCTTGGATCTTGGCTGATGGAGGTATCTGCAAGACAAAGACAACACATGTGGACTGAAAAGGGTATTTATAGTGTTTGTGGATGAAGATGAAATATGGCTTGATTCTATTTTAGGGATTATGTGGTCAATAATCCGAGCCTGAGATCCTCTAGCCAGAAAGTTCTATACCTTCTTGATGCAAAGGGTTTCTGACTAAGAATTAATGTCATTTGTCTTTGTAGTTGACTTTGGATGTTTTGTGGGCTACTCTGATCCCCTACCTGAGTCAGGTTCTTGGCTTGATGTGTTTTGTTGTTATGTGTTCTCTTCTTATTCCTTTGCCACCAATGACAGGCTTCCATTATCGTGCTCTTCATAAAGTTTTTCTAAGTGTTGAATCATAAGAACTGAGCGTGTGTTTTCTTTGTGTTTCGGAGGCAAACACCCAGCCGCGGCTGGGCTTGGCAGTGTTGCTCCAGCCGCGGCTTGGATCTTTGTACCCGCGGTAGGGCGGTTGAGGCATGAGTCGCGGTAGGGCAATTTGAGGAATGAGTCGTGGCAGGGTGGTTTGTGGATAAGCCGCGGTAGGGTGATTTGGCGGTGTTATCTTGATCCTAATCCGTTTTGTTTAGTTTTCGGGGTGATACCCCTTCAATATACATTATTATGCTCAGATAAGAAAACGTAAATGGGGTTTTAACATGAAGTAAATGGCAATAATTATCAGATCAATTGGTTGAAAAAAGATATCTCGTGACTTTGCAATATGGAGGTCATGAGTTCGAGTCTTATTTAATGTAACATGCTTCAAGTGGGTTAGGGTTATACCATAGTGGGTATTGGGTGATGAGTTTCCTTAGAATGGTAAGCGGGCTAAGTCATCAACACTGTCCGTATTCACAAACATGCGTAATCTTTTGCTGGTTATCCAAATAACCAAACTTATAGTATTCATTGATCGTTAAAATCTATACTAATAAATAAAATAAATCCAGACACTTGCCACCATTCTAGCCATCTAATAACTGGTTTTCCCGCTTTTCTCTCCTCTTAATAATAAATGTTATAATAGTTATTTATTAATTAAATAATAACTATCTATAAATAAAATTTCAAATATGTTATCTTTAAATTTTCAAATGTGTAATACATGGGTTTATTCAATCCGTATAATAAACAGTATTTAAGATATAACTTTTATATTATAAATTATGTAACAGAAAATTTATTTAGCACGTATATTACACGTTATTGTAACCTACTAAAATATGAAATAATAAATAATAAATTTTAACCATTTTCTAATTGGGCCTTTACCTCTACTCTCAACGACTTGTATCTATAAACCCAGGTATAAATTAGCCTAGGGTTTCGATTTCTTCTGCCGTCTCCCCACCCCAATATCACATCTGCAAGAGCTGCCGTCCCCATTATCGGATCAATACCGTAATCTCCACAGGTTACATTTCGATCGTTAATCTCTTCTAGATATACCTGTAATTACATATTTTATTCAATCTTTTTGTGTTGTTTATGTTTTA
The DNA here is from genome assembly GCA_024085815.1 of Flaveria linearis. Classification (NCBI taxonomy): domain Eukaryota; kingdom Viridiplantae; phylum Streptophyta; class Magnoliopsida; order Asterales; family Asteraceae; genus Flaveria; species Flaveria linearis. Next base: position 35,201 of record JABSNV010000605.1, on the reverse strand, counting down.
ATCGATTCTATATAAGCCAGGTCTGCCAATCATTTCAGTATACATGTTTTAGTTCATGCTAAGAACTAAGAAGCTGATATCTGGTCAAATCTTGTAATTCCATGATGATTAGGTCATATACTGTATAAATAAGAGTTTCAAACTTAGCTTATATCTGCTGATTTGTGTTAATTCTCTGTATATCGGCAAATGATAACATTAAGAGCTATCTATAGTAGAAACTCGTGCAGAAATTGGTATATGTGGATCCAGGAACGATTTTGTCGCTGATATTATGTTTATTGTTAGTTATTTTAATTGATTTTGCATATGTTATGCACTGTTGCTGCAGATTGTTATTTGAGTTTTAATACTCTATTGAGCTTGGGCTTGAATGTGTCATTGAATTATGATTGTGTTTAACAGAAAGAGGAAGATGGCTTATGCAGCAATGAAACCAACAAAGGCAGGGCTAGAAGAGCCCCAAGAGCAGATTCACAAGATTAGGATTACACTTTCCTCTAAGAATGTTAAGAATCTTGAGAAAGGTATTTGTTTCTACTACATAAGTTAATTCAATTTCAATGTGACTACATCTAATACTCTTAGTTCACCTTAATTCACAAGATTAGGATTACACTTTCCTCTAAGAATGTTAAGAATCTTGAGAAAGGTATTTGTTTCTACTACATAAGTTAATTCAATTTCAATGTGACTACATCTAATACTCTTAGTTCACATAAATCAGTTACATATGTAATGCTTTGGTTTTAGGGCATGAAACCTTTAGTTTAGCATTTTTAGCCTAATCTGAAAAAATTGTTTGTTCATTTATGCGGGTAATCTCTTTATGCGTTGGTTATTGCTCTTGCAAAGGAAACCATGGACTGTCATAGTAGTCATAGTTCTCAAGATGCATAAAGGGCGCCAAGTGCTCACCAATTATCTAAGCACATGAGCAAAGACCAAAGTAAAGTTGAATAATTGGAAAAAAAAACATATGATAAAATATAGACATCTTATGTAAAGTTTATTCGATCATGTGGTTAATAACTTGTACCTGGACAATGCCGGACCTGTGCCCGGTCAGAGGTGGAACTCTATCATGGTACTCGCCTTGGACTAACTTGACGCATGTGGTACTTTGCTCGTGCATCCAGGCGTGTGTTGTGCACGTGACAGTTATGTTTTGTAGAATATTAAATAGTTTGTTTGAATGGATTACTACAGTATGTTCTGATTTGGTGCGTGGGGCTAAGGACAAGAAGTTGAGAGTCAAGGGACCTGTTAGGATGCCAACTAAGGTTCTTCATATCACTACTAGGAAGTCCCCTTGTGGTGAAGGTACTAGTGTTTTTTAAGTAGATCAGTATGCATGGCTATTGGTGATTAATAATCAAAATCTATTATTTTATATTTTGTTTACTAGGTACAAACACATGGGACCGATTCGAGCTTCGTGTCCACAAGCGTGTTATTGATCTTTTTAGCTCCCCAGATGTTGTGAAGCAAATTACCTCCATCACCATTGAACCTGGTGTTGAAGTTGAGGTCACCATTGCTGATTCATAGACTTTATATGTTCAAAGATGGGGTAAGAACGTCTTTTTGCAGTGTAACAGTTTCATTTCATGTAGGATTTTAAATACTTATGAAAGTTTTTCAAGTATTTGCGTGGAAGAAATTTGGAGTTGTGTTTTATCCATATCTCTTGTATTTTCATCAACTTAATGCATTTCTATATTATGCTTACTATTGCATTTTCATGTGTATGCAGTTTCATGAGACATGAGGTATTGAATTTATTGTTTTTTTCCTACTAATTTCTTTGTTGACTGTCTATTATTTCTAAGTAAATGTTTATGGTCAACCAATATTGAAACCAAAAGACATAAGCAATCATTCAAAAGTTTTCCTTCAATATTCTTTATCTACTACCCAACAAACAAATGGCACATAACATCACTTAAGAACTTAGATGATGTTCAGTTATAGGTGAAAAAAAGAATCTGGTTCCCAACTTCCAACCCGAATCTGACAACCCTACCTAGAACCGGTTTTGGTTCTTATCTGTGTATATTGGAACTGGTGTAGACCTGAAAAGAACCCATGGCTCCTACGGGTTTTCTAAATTTTTTAAATTCCCGGCTCTTACCTGGAAAAACCGGTTCCTTGTGTCAAAATTGAAAGAAATATTTTATATATATCTATGAACTATCATCGTTTGTTGCTTGACTGTGAGCGGTGGAGCTTGAACCAAATCTCATGGGGGCGGAGGCGAAAGTAAACTATTTTAAGAGGTGGGCTTTATATTTGTTAAAAAATTTCCGCTACCGGATCAAAAATTTACACTCTCGAGGCGAAAATTAACATTAATGATGAAAAAAAGAGGGGGCGGGGGCTTCCGGCCCCAAAGAAGCTTCGCCAATCTTGACCGTTACTTTACGCCCTTTTTTAAATATTACAGGGGTTAAATTTTCAGTAAATGAAATAAATGATAACTTGATAACTTTTATTGCAAGATGAAGACCAAAATTTTTTAACCGAAACAAAACATTCTTTCAAACATGATTTTCAAGCAATTATATAACTTTAATAAGTAAGATCACGACGCATTGACGCATGTGTCTTTGTATTGGTAGGGATTCTAATTTTACATTCAATCTACTAGTGTGTCATTGATCTAATAATCGTTCAAGCTTCTACAAATACGATAGCTTCTAAATGTAGATTTTGTTTTAGTGCCAAAGTTTATCGATACGAACAATTAATCATAAGATATTTGGTAACCACTTCTGTAAAAAAATGATGATAATTATTAATTAACCTTACACTTATTAGAACTCAAGTCTTGAAAATAATTATAACTAGTATTAAACCCCCATGTTGCGGCAGCGGGTGTAAAACCATGTCAAGTAACATCAATTTTACACCATGATCAGTGACATCAATTACATAAAAACTCGTATAAAAAGGAAATAAAAACGGAAAAAATAAAACCGAACAGAAACTTGATGTAAAAACGTCGAATCCCGCACGTGAAACATAAAATGTAAAAAACAATAACTATCTTAATATAAGACCCGCGGGTGGTGACAGACCGTTAAACGTGAATAATTAGGCGTGAAAATGTTGAACCACATGCCGCACGCGCACATTGTGGTGTGTTAGCTCGTAAAACTTAAATTGAAATGTAAACGAAAAATTTATAAAAGATTGTAAGTATAGGAAAGCAAAGTTGAACGTGAAAAATTACAGAGGTTAAATTATAAAAGATGTAAAAATATTGGGGTTAAAAGTAAGAAAAAAAACAAGAATGGATACAATCCATAAAAGCTTAAGCACAATCCATAATGCATATATAAGTTGATAATTAGTAATATATATAATAGATCTTATATTATTCGTAAATGGGCAGGATCTATACACACCCTGTAGAAGTACACTTTTTGACTTTTATTCATGGCCGGTAAGAATACACATGGGTCATAAGGCCCTGCAAAAAGTAATCTAGGTAGATTTTGTCCCCCAAGACCTGTAAGGTAGTTAACATGCGATTAAAATTAGCCCGTTAAGATCCTCACGAGCCATTAATAATTTCACATATTAATCATCTCTGTTCGTGTTTTTATTTTGTTTTTTCTAATTATTTGACATGATGCTTTCTTCCTAGAAAAAATGTATCATGTATTTGACATGATGTAAGATTCTATATAAACACATTATATAAACAAACATATGTTATTTCATTTTAGCGGATGAGTTTGAAATAAGATAATTAAATTGTTTTCTCGCGGAAGAAATAATGAGAGTCAAAATGGCTCATGTTCTAGCAAATTCATTGTTGGTGAGCACATTCCGGCACCAATAGATGACTAGTGTTGATAGAATGGCATAAACTAGTTTTGAAATACTATGCAGTTTTTGCATAATGGAAATGTCAAGTCACATAGGCTGTATTACATATGCGTTGTGGATCTTAACTTTGTTTTTTGGGTTGCCCTACTAGGGAACATGACTTTAGGTGCAGATGTAAGTTTTTTAGACTTATAGTTGTCGGATTAAATTTTATTTTATTATGCAATGAAAATGGTTATTTTATTTTGCAGCATATTTAGGCGTGAATAAATAGAATGATGATTGGGTGATTGGAAGAACTATGTAAAACTAGAGAGTTGTCAGGTCATGATCGTTGGACGATTCTCCCATTTGCGTGGTTTAACTTAATATTCACAAGATCCGTTGTCAGTGAAAAATATGCAGATGGGAGGAGCGAACTATTTCTTCAGTTATGGGAGTTTGATATAGTCTCGAAAAAGAATCAACAGAGAAAGAAAGAATCGGAATTGTTCTATATATTTCTTGGTTTTGTGTTATATTTGCAAACAAAAATAAAACTATAACTATCTCTTAATTTTTTGCAGACGTACGTACTAATCAGTGATAACGATGAAAACTAGTACATTTTTTAGATTTGTATGGAGTCACTACATTTCATATTTTTTCAACATAAAAGTCATCCAAATACTTACGATAATTCATGGCACATTCATCGTAACGTTCGTGTAAGAGTTATATTTAGAGGCTGATGCAACCAAAGTTCTCTCAGCATGCATATTGAAGTATAGAGAAAGTTACTTCAGAAGATTTGATATACCTTAATGAAATTCACTAAGTATCAAATGTTCCGAAGCCAAAGATGAAGTCTTCCGAATCTTCAAGACAAAGTCTTCCGAAGTCAAGAGACCGATTTCTTCCGAATACAAAGAAGACATGCCTTCTCTAACCTGTTTTTGATAAAAGCTGAACAACTTTTCGCTGACATATCTAAAGACTCACCAACTTATACAAGTTGGTGATATGTCCATACTTTTATCAACTGTTGATTAAGGTATTAGAGTCTGTAACTTTCTACTTTGTACTTTTATCCTTTTTTTAATAGATAAGGATGTGCGATATGACATGTTATAGTCACTAGTTAAAAGGCAATCTGTCTTTTGAGTTTAAATTGATCTTGTTGTCTATATTAGTGTTCCAGCTAGCCTCTAAAGTATGGTCGGTTGTAGGACGTAGTATAAAGTATCTCAGGTCCCGATCCTTAGGACTAAGCCTTGTAACATTTGTAAAACACTTGAGAGCAATATACATCATTCTTGAAATCCAATTATTTGTGTTGTTATTATATTCTTTACTTGTGTTCATTGTTTCATTTAGTCGGTTCCCTATTTGATCTGTTAACTGTTCTTGTTTTTCTCCAACCTTTTGAAACTATTACATTGCTCCCCTGCACCAGTCCTATAATTGGTATCAGAGATTTTTAGGCTCTTAATTTTAAGATCTTACTTAAATCTCTTTAGTTTCACGAAACACTTACCACCTCAAATGGCAGCTCTCACAAAGGTTGATATGAAAACCAGTATTATGACAAAATCTTCACTGATCACTCATTACTTTGATATTTGGTGCCAACGAATGGAAGGGTTCATCAAGTCTCAAGACATCAGTATGTGGAGATCTATTGTCTCAGGACCTCATATCCCAAGCACCTCTTCAGCCGCTACTGGAGGTGGGATGATCCCAAACGAAGTGGTTAACTATTTTAAGTAAGATTGGAAGAATATTGACATATATTAGAAGGCCATGACTGCTCTCCAAACTGCTCTTCCCAACTCTACATACAGAGGCTTTAAGAAGTGCAAAACTGCTAAGTAGCTCTGGGATGCACTAAAGCTTATGTATGAGGGGTCTGATGAAGCTAAAGAAAACAAGAAGGACCTCATGAAGAAGCAGTTTAAGAACTTAACCTACAAGACGGGTGAAACTATGAGTCAATAATACTTTAGGTATATTAAGATTGTAGATATTCTCATGGATGTTGGAGTTAAGCTTGAGAATATGGACATTGCGAGGAAGTTCATGTTCTCTCATCACAGACAATGGACTCACTACTGTGTGGCCATTAAGAGAACTAAAACCTCTCCGCCCTTACTCTTACAGAGCTGTACGGTATCCTTAGTGGCTACCAGATGGAGATGAACATGTAGAATCCATTAAGCAACTCTTCCAATAATCATCAGAGTTCAGCTCTCCATATGGTTGAAACAAATAGTAGAGAACCACGATATCATCTTATCTGTTACCTGATAACTCACAAAAGGTTCCTTTCATCACCTTCCATGAGACACCAAGGGAGAGCTACATCCAAGGAAGCCTATTCCAAGTGACAAGTTCATCTCAAGCCTTTGTGTCTGCTGATGAAAGTTATGACAACTTTCTCTTCACTCTTAAAGACTTGGATTGTATCCATCCAGATGACCTGAAGTATATGGAGATAGTCTAGCAAATAGCTCTTCTCTCTCATAGAGAAAAGAAGTTCTGTAAGAGAACCAAAAGAAAATTTCCCAGCAATGTAACTAGTGGAAAGTTTGGATTCAATAAAAGCAAATTGAAGTGTTACCACTGTAACTAGATGGGACACTTTTCTAGGGAGTGCAAGGGACCAAGAACTAATGGTGGCCAAGCACAATCTAGACCAAGATACAATTATGCAGCTCCCAGATCTAAGAAGCCAAGCCAAACAAAACAACAAGCTGTTGTTGCTATTGAAGAAGGAGATTTTGATTGGAGATTTCAGGTAGAGGATGTTTCTACCAGCCAAGTACTAATGGTTGACCATGAAGAAGCCAAGGTATTAGAACATCTCTGTATAACTGAATATATTGCTAAAGTAAACATGTACAGGTCCTTTAACCTGGAAGTGAGATCTGACCTTGAGTCTTTGTTTCAAAAGAGCTGAAAATGACTATAAACTTAAAAATAGAGGATTTAGAGAAAACAATTTCAACTCCTAAGCATGAACACACAAAGTACATGACTCAAATAAAAGATTTCATTACCTAGTTAACTGAATGCCAGGCTAAGCTTGTGATCAGCAAGACATGGAAGAAAAGTGTGTTCTTGAAGAGTAAACCTTCAAGAGCACAATATCCTCATCCATGCATGCAAAGATTTTTTTATCAGAACAGGCAGGGTTTAGGTTCAAGTGAGATAGCTACTCCACACACATTACTATCTGTAAGATCTCCAAGGTATGGAACTAGTCAAAATGAGCTGCCACTTATTGACCCTATCTAAGAAGAGGATGAAAATGAAGAGGAGATAGTGGAGGATGAACCAGAAGTGAGTGAGAAGGTTTGTCCTAAGAAGGGTCACTATGCTCTGGTAGAGAAGAAAGAACCAAGAATGACCAAGTTAGCTAAGAAGAACTTAATTAGGGCAGCATGGAGAAAATCAAATAAAGCCCAAGAGATCAAGACTACTTTCATTTCCAAGAAAAAAACATGTCTTTATTTCTGTTGGGTTTGAAGTAGTGAAGACTGAAGACTCATTTATGGACTCTAGTACTAGGATTCCTAGTTAATGTCCAAATCATCCTGGTCAAGAGAAGAAGGTTGACCAAATATGCACCACTGCTGCACTACCTGAACCACCCGGTTTCAAGAGCAAGCCTTACCCTCAGAAGCCTGTTGCATCATCTATGAAAATAAAAAGGAGATGGAAAGAGATCAAACTCAGCCTGCTTCTCAAAAGAAGACTCTCAGAAGTATGCCAGTTGAATGCATCATGTGTGGTGGTGCTACTCATTTTGCTAAGGCTTGCATCTACAATCCCAAGAGTACCATCCACATGACAAGGAAGAAAATTTATAAAAAGAAGAAGAAGATAACTTCGGAAGAGGAAAATCTCTTTCTTTTGGAAGCTCCAAAGTGAACAAGAAGAATATATGTGAAAAACTACCTTTGGAAGAAAAGTTAGTCTCGGAAGAAAGGAATGCTTCCGAAGTACTGAAGTCTGCTGCAGTGGATGCAAAAGCTTCCGAAGGTTCAGTCTCCGAAACTTCCAATGTCATCAAAACTTCCAAAGTCTTGAAGGCCAAGTTTAATCTTCCAAATATGGTGTGGAATATAAAGGAAGGCCATGTGACTGTTAGTCTTCTTAATCAACAACACAAATGATCCTCAAAGACTTGATATATGATCAATCTCTGCTGAACTATCTTCAATTCACTTTGATGAGCCTAAGACCAACAAGGCTTGGGTTTCCAAATATAACTAACCATCTCTTTCTATGCAGGAACAACTGAAGACCAAGGGAAATGTATGGATCATCGATAGTGGTTGTTCTAGGCACATGACAGGCAATGTGTCACATCCTTAATTTCCACAAATGAGGTAATATCATTAGGCACATGACGAACCAGGATCTCAGTCATTAGTTGCACCAAACAATACAACATTCATAAAACATAAATGCTCATTAGTGATAAATCTCCCTAAATCAGAGTTAATTACAAAAACATGAAAGTAAATGCGGAAGCGAATTAATCTTAATTCAAATGGCGTAACATGCGCAAACCAAATAAGTATATCATATAGAAAATGCAAATGTTTTCAGTTCAACCAAATAACGATGAATGTAACATGAGCTGATCCTATCGTGCTCGCCTTAAAAACCTAAAAGAAACATGCTAAGTGTCAACACAAGGTTGGTGAGTTCACAGGTTTTGATAAACAGAACATAATGTAAGCAGATACAGTAAACAAAGTAATATTAGTAGATAGCTAGTCTACTTAACAAGTTACTAAGTGTATGAAGTTCGCAACCGAAGCTGACAATGTAAATGAAGGCCTCGGCTGTGAATACCAGGTCACAACAACAGAAATTAGGTCAATTAAACACGCGTTGCTAGCGCGACTAGCCCGTGTGGGGTTTGTCAAATCCAGTAGATCTACTTAGAATTACCTCGCTATAATACGTTCATTAACGGTTCGAGTATAAAGACTTAAGTATGGTATAACACTAGTACACAAGTGACATTACAGTAATACGAATTAATGAAAGTAAGTTTGAACATACTTTCACCCCAAGGAAAGTAAGTAAAGTGGAGTTGAGAACTCACCTTAATACGCAAATAGTAGTTAACAACAGACGCAAGCAGTTAAAATTAGGCAGAACCTGAATTAATGCATATACTCTAATTATTAACTATGTACTAAGTAATAATTAATTAATAGGTTTCGCGCTCTTGGCAACTCGACACGTAATCCTGAATCTCATGCAGGCTTTATATTACCATTAATTAATTTATTGGTGTTTTGGCATTTGGCATCTCCTAAAAGAATCATTTCTTTAAGTCATGTGAAAACTCGTTTTATAAAAACTTGTTTTCATTTAACACGATATGTCATCACAAATTAAATTATCAAACATAAACTTAATCATTTGTAAGACAATATGCATTCATGGAATCCTTGCAACACACACAACCACATGCATGCTACATATATACATAAGTACACACATACATGACCCCATATCAACAAACACACAATGAAATCCCACAACCAAGGGACACCCACGAAAACACACATTGCCTCACACACATGTATTAACACACATAACTCACACATATATAGCCAAACACAACCACCCACACACACATGCATTACTCCCTCACGGCTAACCCATCCCTTTGCCACACAAAAAACCCACACACAACCATCTCCAAGAAACACACACATATAACACCATGCACACCAACCCATGTGACCAACCACACCCAAAGACACCCTCACATGGCTAAAAGAATAACCCACACAAATCCACCCATATTGCTTCTCACATACATGATCCATATACATACGCAACATACATACACATATGATCAGCCATGCATATATAATAACACAACATAGTCACCATAATCACAACCCATGTTTATGAAACCCACCTACTCCACGTAAATGCAAAACATAACCATGACATAATCATGGCTGCTCTAAAACCAAATCCAAAGTTCAACCCTAACCCTACAACTGAGACACAACTAGTCCTCGGTTGCAGATCCAAACCGCGCCACCCTTCGACCCGAAATCTGCAACAACCTACAGTTAACAGTACTCATAACCGAGACCACCAACTCCAATTCAAGAAACCTGTATTTGTTATGATGCAACACTCGTAACCAACCTGCAACTTAGGGAACAACTTACCTAGAGAGAGAAAGAGTCGCGAGAGAGACAAGTGCCGTCGAGGAAGGTGGCTGCGGAGAGAGATCGCCGGAGGAGGGTCGCCGGTTGGAGCAATCCGAGGCTGTTTTGGTCGATGGTGGTTCACGAACCATGGGGGGTTGTCGCCGAGATAAAAGGGCTTCGCAAGAGGGCCGGTGTATTGCCGCGGTGGGGATAGAGTCGCCAAAAAACTGCTGCTGTTCGGGGTCTCGATCTAGGGTTATGGGGAGAAGAGATGGAGGGTACGGGGACGGAAGACGGTTAGGGGGTTGTTTGATATTTTATATTATTTTGATTTTCAAATCTTTCACTTTGCACCCCTTATCTTTTCATGGATTGCAACTCTTAATAAATAACTTGAAATCAATAATTGTATTTTATAATAAATTATGATTTATTAGAATTTCATGAGTTTAGGGTTTAAGATGATTAAATAACTATTATAACACACGCAATACAACGTTCATAATAATTATAATTATTGTTCATCGTATATCAATTACAGTAATAGCATAAAATAAACAGAGTAGACGGATGTAAGGCCCCGTTCCCAGAACGCTTACAGTTGGACATACATAACACATATATTTAAAAACATTACACGTTTCATAAGACTCAGCGGAATTGCATTAACCAAAAACGACTCATCACATTATCATAAAAACTGTTGTTAAGCAATACAATATTGTTTAAGTTACAAAAACATAGTTTAATTGCATTACAAAACAACAATAATATTATGCATGAATGAATGCCAGTCTTGTCCTACCGAGTAGCTTCACACTCATGCCATCCTTAGCAAATTTACCTGCCAACTGAAAATGCATAAAAGTCAGCGTTGCTGAGTGAGTTCTAGTTTTAAAGTAATGGAATACTTTATAAAGTTTATATATGAAAATACTCTTTTTCAATAAAATACTTTCTTTACTTTCGTACATGAGCATTCATCGTACATACAACAAGGTATAACCTCATTCATTATTCATTATTGCACGTATTCATTCGTTTCGTACTTTATCATTATCTTTCACCATTTCTAGATCCTGCCATAACTTTACCCCCATTATTGGGCACACAGCCACCTCATTTCCGGGGTTAAGTGTCAAGGATCCCATTTCGTACTATGGATCAGTCACCAAGACTGATCCCTCTGTGTGTGTACCCTCATGGGTTAGCCAAAATCGCATGCTATATTACACACAGTTGAGCTAGCAACCGTCAATGAGTTGTGAACCTCCTTTCATTTTGCTTGCAAGACTTTTCATTCATTCATTCTTCATGTTCCACTATCATTATCATTAATCTTTCACTTTCATTATGATAATACTTTACGTATACGAGCATAAACACACCACGTAAAGTCACATGATAATATATAATATGGAACATAAAATCAAACCATAAACATTCATAAAATGAACAAATATAAATCTTAAGTCAAACTAGGGTCCAACCCTAAAATTCTGATATTTTCGAAATTTCAGAAAAATTCTAAGTGTTTCAGGCGCTTTGGCACTATACAGGCGCATGAGAATTGCTTAGGCGCTTTTCCAATATGTAGGCGCATCAGCCTCACTTAGGCGTTTCAACAGTTAGGCGCATGAGCCACTTAAGGCGCATGGGCACTATTTGGGCGGCTGGGGCACACTTAGGTGTCTAAGCCTAATACTTAGGCGCCATGAACTTCTGTTCAGGCGCCATGAACTTCTGTTCAGGCGCATGAACTTACACTTAGTATTCCTAAGGTAATATTAGGCGCATGAGGTACTGTCCAGGCACATGACTAACACTTAGGCGCATGAGTAGATTATTTGGTCGCATGAGGGTACTGTTTAGGCGCATGAGGTTTACTTGGCCATTCCAAGCCAATATTCTAGGCGCTGAGCCCTATTTGGGCACATGACCACCTATATAACATGTCCTAAGCTATTGTCATTCCCAATCTCAATTCTAATGTCTTCTTGACTTATTCTTACCATCCTAAGCATCAACATAACATCAATAACCATAAAACACTAACATACATACACAAGTACATTCGGGTAACATACATAATAATTATAAATCATTTTACATGCATTTTTCAGCCCCAAAGAAGTTTAAAAAGATGTAAAACCGGGGTCTAGAACTCACCTTGACTGCTTCCAAGCTCAACTCCTTCAAATTGAGAGATTTTGATGTTTCTAACACCTAGACACCAAGAACACAGGAACCCGAACACATAAACACATAGAAACATGTAAAACTTAGTTACATGGTCGAAAACCCATCATAACCGAACCAATTATACAAGAAAACTTACCTAGGCCAAGAACAACTTCCTTCTCTCTCTAAAACCAAAGAACTCTGCTTCTTCTTCTTTTTCTTCTTTTCTTTTGGTCGACAAAACAGAAGCTTGTACATATATGGGCGGCCATACTCAAAGTATTATTAAAACATTTGAGTTTTGTCCTTTTTACACTTTAGCCCCTCTACTTATGCTTCTTTGCCTTTCTTTCAAGATACTTTCCCCTTTCTTTTCTTATTATTTTTCTCTCTTTTATTTTGTCAAAATTTCCAGGTGTTACAAGTTAACCCCCCTTAAAGAGGTTTCGTCCCCGAAACATGTCATTCTTCGAATAACTGTGGGTAATGCTGTCTTATCTCTTCTTCAGTCTCCCATGTAGACTCAGAACTTTTTTGGTGTTTCCACTGCACACGCACCAGTGTAACCACTTTATTCCTTAGTCTTTTCTCTCTTCGATCAATGATTGCCACCGGTTGCTCCACATAATTGATCCGTTCATCCACCTTGATATCCTCTAGTGGTACAATTATATCTTCATTGGCTAAACACTTTCTCAGATGAGATACATGGAAGGTCGGATGAATTCCACTTAACTCATCTGACAATTCTAATCGATAGGCCACCTTTCCTACTCGTGCGATGATTCGGAAAGGTCCTATATACCTTGGGCTCAGCTACCTCGTTTCTTGAACCAAATGATCCCCTTCCAAGGTGAGATCTTCAACATGACGCTATCATCTACGTTGAACTCGATCGGCCTACGCCTCTTATCGGCGTACGACTTCTGCCTATCCTTGGCTGCCTTCATAAAGGCTTTAATCTTTTCTAACTTTTCTGTCGTAGCCTCGATCACCTTGATACTTCCCAACTCTTTATGCCTGATATCACCCCAGCATACGGGCGTCCTACACCTCTTATCATATAGCATCTCATAAGGAGGCATACCAATGGTGGCATGATAATTGCTGTTTTATGAGAATTCAGTTAATGGTAAGTGATCATCCCAACTTCCTCCAAATTCGATCACGCATGCTCGAAGCATATCCTCGAGCGTCTGAATCGTCCTCTCACACTGACCATCTGTCTGAGGATGTAAGCCGTGCTAATGTGTAGCCTCATCCCCATCGCATCATGAAATCTTTTCCAAAACTTGGATGTAAACCGAGTGTCGCGATCAGGCACAATAGACACGGGTACACCATGACAAGCTACAATCTCCTTGATGAACAGATCCGCCAGTCTCTCGGATGATAAGAAGTGAGCGCTATTTGTTAGACGATAAACTATCACCCAAATGGTATCGTACCCCTTCGCCGTACGAGGTAGCTTCGTTATGAAGTCCATGGTGATATGCTCCCACTTCCTCTCGGGTATATCCAACGATTGGATTTTCCCGTATGGCTTCTGATGCTCTGCCTTCACTTGCAAACAAGTAAGGCACTTACTCACATACTCCGCTACATCGTGCTTCATTCCCTGCCACCAGTAGTCATTCTTCATGTCCTGGTACATCTTCGTGACACCAGGATGAATCGAGTATTGAGTTTTATGAGCCTCATCCATAAATTCGCCCTCGTAGGTCTCCGTAACCAGGGATCCACATTCGCTCGAATCGGGTTCTAACCCCGTGGGTATTTTCTTCTAACTCCGTGACTAGACCTTTCATTCTTTCGGAGTTAAGGCAATTTTCTTTTAACGCCTCATCTTGAAATTTTCTCACCTATGTCATCACATTAGCGGTCATAACCAACTAATAAGCCTTCACCCGAATCGGTTCGGGTCTCTCCTCTGGGCTAAGGGCATCGACCACAACGTTGGCCTTACCCGAATGATAATGGCTCTCACAGTCATAATCCTTGATGAGCTCTAACCATCTTCTCTGCCTTATGTTGAGATCCTTTTGCTCAAAGAAAAACTTTAAGCTCTTGTGGTCCGCGAAGATAGTGCACTTTGTCCCATATAAGTAGTGCCTCCAAATCTTCAACGCGAAGACCACAACCGCTAGCTCCTAATCATGGGTGGGATAATTGACTTTGTGGGTTTTCAGCTGTCGGGACGCATATGCAATTACCCATCCTTGTTGCATCAACACGCAACCCAGTCCCGAGTAAGAAGCATCCGAATAGACCACTAAGTCTTCACTCCCTTCAGGTAATGTCAAGACAGGAGCTTGAGTTAGTCTTGCCTTTAACTCCTCAAAAGCATCCTCCTATTTCCGATCCCATACAAACTTCACATCCTTGTGAGTCTATTTAGTCAAAAGTGAGGCTATCTTAGAAAAGTCTTGAATAAATCTCCTGTAGTAGCCCGCCAAACCCAAGAAAGTACGAATCTCAGATGGCGTCTTTGGAGACTTCCATTGCATCACTGCCTCAAACTTTACCGGATCCGCCATAATTCCTTCAGCATTAATAACATGACCCAAATATGGAACTTCGCACAACCGAAAAGCACACTTAGAGAACTTAGCGTACAAGTTCTCTCTTCTAAGTGTCTTCAATACTTTGCGTAGGTGGCCAACATGTTCTTCCTCGTTTCTTGAATAAATCAGGATATCGTCAATAAACACAATCACTGATTTATATAACATTGGTCGACAAACTTGGTTCATTAAATCCATAAAGGCAGCTGGCACGTTAGTTAGACCAAAAGACGTAACGAGAAACTCGCAGTGCCCATAACGCATACTTAAAGCTGTCTTAGGAATATCTTCCTCCTTCACTTTCAACTGATGGTAGATAGATTGGAGATCTATCCTTGAGAACCAACTGGCACCTTGGAGCTGATCAAACATGTCATCAATCCTTGGTAGAGGATGTCGGTTTTTCACCGTTAACTTGTTCAACTCCCTGTAGTCTATGCACATCCTCATACTACCGTCTTTCTTCTTAACAAACAAGACCGGAGCACCCCAAGGAGAGATACTTGGTTGGATAAACCCTTTATCCATCAACTCCTGCAATTGATCCATTAGTCTTTCATCTTGGTTGGAGCTAATCGATATGGTGCTTTGGCAACGGGTTAAGCACCGGGTATCAAATCAATTTGAAATTCAATCTCACGATCCGGTGGCACACCTGGTAAATCTTCTGGAAACACGTCTGGAAAATCGCACACCATGGGTACGTCAGATAATTGTGGTACTGACACGTCCACATCTTTCACGTAGGCCAGATAGGCACTACATCCATGTCTCATGCACTTTTCTTCCACCGCCATCGAAATCACCTTTGGAACCGTATTATCGCGATCACCGTAGACCGTTACCGAACTTCCATTGGGCACAATTAATCAAATCATTTTCTTTCGACACATAATATTTGCCTCATAGTTCGCTACCCTATCCATCCCTAGTACTACATCAAATCCGCCTACGGGCATCACAAATAGTTTGGCAGAAAACCTATAGCCTTCTAGTTCTATGGCGTAGTCTTCTATCATATCATAAATTCTAGTAGACTTACCAATAGTAGTTTCTAGATCGAATTGCTCATCAATAGTCCTACTACTAACATGCAATTTAGCACAGAAAGGAGTAGAAATGAAACTCCTACTAGCATCAGAATCAAATAATATAGAGGCACAAGTTTGGTTTACTAGAAACATACCTGACACGATGTCGGGGCCTACCCTGGCCTCCTCTGTGGTCATCATAAAGGCTCTAGCACTTGCCCTCTATCCTCTTTCTTCCAGCTTCCTTTTCATCCTAGAACCCTCGGCCCGTGGCTTCTTGGAATCTCTGCTCACATGACCTTCTTCGCCACAGTTATAACAACGTATAACTCCATACATCTTCACCACATGACCGGGCTTCCCACACTTGAAGCACATATTCTCTCCCCCTTACATTCACCCGTGTGCTCCCTTCCATATCTGCCACACTTCCTTATCCCCGAGCTTGATGACACCTCCCTACGGTCATACACACCCATCCTCTTGTTTTTGGGGTGAAACCGCCATGACCAAACCACTTCATATTCCTGTTCTTGTCACCACCACTCTTCTTACTTCCCTCAGCCACGACCACCACCTCCCTCTCATCATATAGTCTTCTCACCAAATCGACTACCGACCTGAACGTACCTGGCCGGGCGGCAATCAGATGTCTGCGGATGTCTATCGACAAACCCTGAATGTACCTCTTGATCTTCCTTGATACCGAAGTCACCTGATCCGGCACCAACTTACCATCTTGTTGAATTTTGTGGTATACTTTTGGTGTGTCATAGTTCCCGCCTCCAGCTTTAGGAACTCTCTCTCCATCTTATCCAACTCCCGGTGAGGAAAGAACTCCTCAATCACCAGCTTCTTCAGTCCTAGCCACCTCATCCTACCATGGCCCTGCTACCCTCGGCCTGGACAATGTTGTCCCACCAGCATAAGGCCATGTCCACAAATGAGTGGGTAGCAAACTTTACCTCCTAGTCTTCTCGGCACTCACTGATATCAAGTACCGCCTCCATCTCCCTCATCCACCGGTGAGCAGCAGCGGCATTGCCATTCGTATCGAATGTTAGGGGATTGCATCTCTGAAATGCCCCGTAATTACAGCCCCGTGCAGTTTCCTGCACCACTTTTTCCTCCTCCTCCTCTCACAAGAGACAACCGTATCAGTCTCTGATTGTTCCCTTTCTTCTTCCCCAGTGGTCTTCCTCTTTTCATTCCTTCCCTTCTTTTCATCCTCCCATATAGCTTTAATCACTTCAGTCACCACAGACGGCAGAATCATTTGCATGACTTGATGAACCTCCTCCACTACTGCCTCTTTCACCGAGGCCCTCAAGTTCGCACTCTCATCACCACCTTCCCGGTGATGCATCTCGGGCTCTTCACAGGTCCTCTCAGTAGTATTAGCCCTATTCCTTATAACACGTGGTTCAACACCACATCCACCATGTACTCCACCCTAGAGGCCTTAGATGATCTACCTCCAGCCATTCTCTAATCATTATAAGATTCAAACACTAACACGGTCATTCAAGGTAATAGCTCAGTTTATGTTAAGAATTTTATGTCCCTAATTACAGTGGCCAGTTGTGATAGGCACTTACTTTACTCTTCACACCCTAAGCATTTCCTATCCTGACTACATCAGTATCCAAATCTACTAAGAGCACATTATCAAATAGCACACGCACATAATACCAGTTAACGTTGAGAAAAGAAATACTTGATAGCACGTAGCTACTCGGGCTAGTATCCCTTTCCTTTAGTCCCATTTTCAGTTTAAGATTAGATTTTTGAAATATTTTACCCAATTCACTTAAACTTTAGCTCTGATACCAACTTGTAAAGCCCCGTTACCGAAACTCTTGCAATTTGACATTCACAGCACATATATTTAAAAACATTACACATTTCATAAGATTAAGCAACGGAATTTCATTAAGCAAAAACCATTCATCATATTAATATAAAAACTGTTGTTAAGCAATACAACATTGTTTAAGTTACAAAAACATAGTTTAATTGCTTTACAAAACAACAATAATATTATGCGTGAATGGATGTCAGTCTTGCCATGCCGAGTTCCTTCACCCTCATGCCATCCTCAGCAAAATTTACCTGCCAACTGAAAATGCATAAAAGTCAGCGTTGCTGAGTGAGTTCTAGTTTTAAAATATTAAAATACTTTATAAAGTTTATATATGAAAATAGTCTTTCTCAATAAAATACTTTCTTTACTTTCATACATGAGCATTCATCATATGTACAACAAGGTATAACCTCGTTCATCATTCATTATTGCACGTATTCGTTCCTTTCGTACTTTATCATTATCTTTCACTGTTTCTAGATCCTGTCGTAGCTTTACCCCCATCGTTGGGCACGCAACCACCTCATTCCTGGCACACAACCGCCTTATTTCTGGGGTAAAGTGACAAGGATCCCATTTCCTACTATGGATCAGTCACCAAGACTGATCCCCCTGTGTGTGTACCCTCATGGGTTAGCGAAAATCGCACGCTATATTACACACAGTTGAGCTAGCAACTCTCAATGAGTTGTGAACCTCCTTTCATTTTGCTTACAAGACTTTTCACTCCTTCATTCTTTATGTTCCACTATTAACATCATTAATCTTTCACTTTTATTATGATAATACTTTACGTATACGAGCATAAACACACCACGTAAAGTTACATGATAATATATAATACAGAACATAAAATCAAACCATAAACATTCCTAAAATGAATAAATATAAGTCTTAAGTCAAACTAGGGTCAAACCCTAAAATTCTAATCTTTCCAAAATTTCAAAAAAATTCTAAGTGTTTCAGGCACTTTGGCACTATGCAGGCGCATGAAAAATGCTTAGGCGCTTTTCCAGTATGCAGGCACATGAGCCTCACTTAGGCTTTTCAACAATTAGGCGCATGAGCCATTTCAGGAGCGTGGGCACTATTTGGGATTCAAGGGCACACTTAGGCGTCTGAGCCTAATACTTAGGCGCATGAACTACTGTTCAGGCGCATGAACTACTGTTCATGCGCATGAACTTACACTTAGGATTCCTAAAGTAATATTTAGGCACATGACTAACACTTAGGAGTAAGAGCAGATTATTTGGGTGCATGAGGGTACTGTTTAGGCGCATGAGGTTTACTTGGCCATTCCAAGCCAATATTCTAGGCGCATGAGCCCTATTTGGGCGCATGACCACCTATATAACATGTTACTAAGTTATTTTCAGTCCCAATCTCAATTCTAATGTGTTCTTGATTTATTCTTACCATCCTAAGCATCAACATAACATCAATAACCATAAAACACTAACATACATACACAAGTACATTCGGGTAACATACACAATAATTATAAAATCATTTTACATGCATTTTTCATCCCCAAAGAAGTTTAAAAACATGTAAGACCGGGGTCTAGAACTCACCTTGACTGCTTCCAATCTCAACTCCTTCAAATTGATAAAATTTGATGTTTCTAACACCTAGACACCAAGAACACAGGAACCCAAACACATAAACACATAGAAACATGTAAAACTAGGTTACATGGTCGAAAACCTATCATAACCGAACCAATTATACAAGAAAACTTACGTACACCAAGAATAACTTCCTTCTCTCTCTAAAACTATAGAACTCTGCTTCTTCTTCTTCTTCTTTTCTTTTGGTCGACAAAACCAAAGCTGGTACATACATAGGCGGCCATACTCAAAGTATTATTAAAATAGACGAGTTTTGTCCTTTTTGCACTTTAGCCCCTCCACTTATGCTTCTTTTCCTTTCTTTCAAGATACTTTCCCCTTTCTTTTCTTACTATTTTTCTTTCTTATATTTTGTCAAAATTTCCATGTGTTACAAAGAAAGGCGGTTAATGGTGTTAACATGAAATACCAGGATGTTACACAATGGCTCTTTTCTTCAGAACTTTGAGAAAATTAATGGAGGGCCAGTTGCTTTTGGAGGAGAATCATGTGGTTATATCTTAGGAAGGGGCAGGGTCACAAAACTCCCCCTTAACTCTGATCATAGCCGTCTTGTCTGTAGCCGCCAAGTTTTGCGGTTATGGTAAGCTCAACACTGAGAAGGTAAACTATGTAAAGGATCTTTCGTACAATCTCTTGAGTGTATCCTAATTTTATTACTAGATACATAACATACTCTTCACTAAGCATGAGTGCATTATTCTCAAGCATGGGTGGTTATTCCTTAAGAGGACATCCTGCTCAGAGCCCCAGGAAAGGGAATATGTACAAGATGGATTTGCAGGAAACCTTCTCATCAGGAGAAGTTTCTTGGTTTCTATCTAAAGCCAATAAATTAGTTAAAGCCAATAAACCTTCTCATCAGGAAAAGTTTCTTGTTTTTTATGAGTCTTTCCTTCATAAAAGAATGTGCCATGTAAACTTTAAGAACACAATAAATTAGTTAAAGATGATTAGTAACTGGAATGTTAAAGAAAGAGTTTACAACTGATGACCATTGTGTTGCATGTGTGAAAGGAAAGCAACACAAAGTGTTTGACAAGCCAAAATTTGATATCTAGTGGTAGACAACTAAGGGGGCTGTTTGTTTGGGTATTAATGACCCCAGTCAAACCCAAATATCTGACTCGGTCAGACCTTGCTGTTTGGTTTGATGACCACTTAATGAAAAAGACCTCTTATTGAGCTCTTATTAGGTCAGACAATATTGAAGATCTGAGCAAATTCCCCTACTTCTCTTGTCTCCATCTTCGTCCCCTTCAGCAAGTATCTTGCCGGCGGCCATAACCGATGCACTTCTCTCGGTCTCCTCCTTCGTCCCCTTCAAAGTACGTATTCTTCTTCACAATCGCAGGTTATTAACGGGGGTCGTGTGTTCTATGGGGCTGTTTGTATTCGATGGGATCGGACATGACAGGTTATTAATGCGGGCTTTGTGTTCGGTGGCCGTCGATTGGGGGTCGACCATGGCCAAATTTACATATTTTGGGGTCGGCCATGGCAGTTCATTGATGGGGGCTGGCCATGGCAGGTCTTCGATGGGGGGATTTTGGGTATAAGGGGTTAATAAATTAAGGTTAACCAAACACACTAATTAGTTCACACCTCTTACTTGTTTAGAGCTGTTACTGGTTCAGACCCTCTTATTCATTCAGTACTTATTCAATTAGATTTTGACAAACAACCCCTCACTCTAAAAATTTCCAGCCCCTATGAAGAAAAAAACTTGGTTCGCCACTACAAGTTGTGCGCCAGCTCACCTAAGCTCAAACTCGAACTCAGCTCATTTAAAGTTTCATTTTAAAGGTTGAGTATGGGTCGTGGATAGCTTTTTAATCTCGAGTTTGACTTGTTTATCAGTTATAAATTTAAATACGTTCTTTATAAATTTTAACATATTAATAATTATAGTATTCATGTAAATATTTATTTAGTGCATTAAGTAAAAGTATTAAGAAAAACTCGTTAAGGTTTGCGAGCCTGCTTGAACTCAACATGTAAAGCTTAGACTTGAGCTGGTTTATTGAATGTACCTCAATATGAGCACGGACTTGCTTATCGTTGGATCGATTTGAGTTTTTATCTAGTCAATCTCGTTAGCTCATAAGCGTCTCGATACGTTTACACCCTAAATAAATTAAGAAATTACAATTCACAATGTAATTTACATACTAAAAAGTTAACTATAGTAATTTAAAGGATTTTAAAGCACAAAGGTACAAGTCTTTCAAGCAGGTTTATTATTTATTTATTTGTTAAGGTTTTAATTAATTTTAAGCTATTTTGGTTTACTTTTATAACTTTTAATACACATGTTTTATAAATTATTAGATATATGATTCTGACATGCTTAAATTTATCTTTAGTTTGATATACACTTTACTAAAAACCGAGTTAGTCAAAATTTGAATTTCTTTAATAACTTTAGGTGTATAGTGTTTTATAAAATTTCGAATATGTAGCTACAACATTCCTACTATATCTACGTTTCATAAATATTATTCAAAATAAAGTCGAGTCAATATTCTTTCTTTTCATAAGTTTTGGTAACTAATTAATGATTTATAAAATTTTAAATATACCATTTTGACATTCTTATTTTTCCTAATTTCGATATGAACCTTACTCAAAATTAAGTCATGTTGTTGGAGCATATATTGTCATATATAGTGTGTCCGTCGCTTGACGAATAGTCTAGGCTTAATGTTATACACCTTGTAAACACATGAAACTGGGTCATTCGCAGGAGCATATGCAAATGAGACTCAGTCGTACGACTGAGCCATGCTAATGGACCAGTCGTGCGACTGAGAGATGCGATTGGGGCATTCGTAAGACTGAACCATAAGAATGGTCCAGTCGTACGATTGAACCATACGCATGGTCCAGTCGTACGATTGAACCATACGCATGGTCCAATTGCACGAATAGGCCCAGTCGCATCTAATATGGGCCGAGGCCTATATATACCAGTTTGAATGTGTAGAGAGTAAGGGTTTTTGAGAGATAGTGTGCCTGGCGCCTAGGTGCTGCCGGATGAGAGGGGAGATCATGCTCGATCTCCCCTTGCCAAAAGTCTTGATTCTTAAGTTGTAACGAGCTTAAAATCGTTATGTTTTATCAATAAATCATTCGATTATTGTTCGTACTTTTGTTTATCTTTTGGTTTTTTTCTTCTTCCGTCAAGAACACGGGCTCGGATGTTTATCGATCCAGCGACTCCACACATGTCAACGCTCACAAGGTTTACCAGAGTTCTGCTCCACTGTGTGAGGACTTCCACTCGTGCTTTTACTATATGAAGTCCTAGTTAAACATATCAATATAACATATGTAACACCCCCGCCCCAACGTGGAACAAGAGGTCACGTCAAATGTTAACAGAACATTCTAAGTTCAAACGAATACTTATATTACGAAGGTTAAATTAAACATCAACTTATAAACTTTAAAACATCCACCAAAATAAATACTAAATCACATATTTAAGTCTTATGAAATAAAGAAATAAGTCTCCAAGCATGTGTTCCAAACTCCTACTAGCTCTTATCACACAGCCCCGATCAACCCTGATTACCTGCCTTAAAAACAAGAAAGCGGCTGAGCTACAAGGTTTGTGCGCGGATGTAGATCACAATAGACAAAATAATATATATGGAAGCATGATGTCAAGGAATTAGAACAGAAACCAAAATCTTAAGTTTAAAACATTTCTATTAAATACCACCCTTTACACCTAAAGAGTAAAGGCTGAAGCAACGAAGGGTTTGGGTAATTGATACCGTGTAACCTTCAAATCAAATATTGAAAATGCACATCCACGTTGCTAACATATCATATTTCATATCATATCACAATCATAATCATAATGGCATACTGGTCACGACTCCAGTGCACCCCTAATCGAAAGGTGTGTATGACACTACACCACTCGACCGCAAACTACACAAATTATCAAAATCCTAGGATGCATCCATACGCACCCCAGATAATCCAAAAGGTCTCCCGTGAGCATAATCATATAAACAAAGTGGAGACGCCATGAACTGATCATACTGTCACGGATAGTGTCAATCCATTGGTAGCCACAACGATAATGACAATATAACACGTACCCCAATATTTGAAATGTCTGATCCCCTTGATTTTTTATGAATGGCATTTTCTCATAAGATTCACATCTATCTTTTTTTCTTTATGAACGTATGAATGATGGTCTTTCACTTTCAATCATTGTATACACATCCACTAAAAACTGTTGGAATAGCCTCCTTAAATTTATGATCAATGAGAATTGATTAACTCTATCCTGGATCCTGAAAGCAAAGAATTGACACATTGAAAGCATTTTTTGTTTTGTAGTTGATCAAATCGATGTCTGTCTATGAGGTATGTTGACTCGGTAGCCATCATTGCCGGAAGGAAATAATAGTGGATATTGGAGGGCAAAGTATGATGGATGAAGCTCACTTATACGTTCTATAGTTCCTGATTGAGTTTTAACAATAATATCCCTTCTATCAATAGAATCCCCAATCTCTCGAACAACTATGCTGCAACTTCAGATACGGTGGGTAAGTTATACGTACGACCATCTTTTGCCCTTTTACCAATTAAACGAAGTTTCAGGTCAAGATGAGGATTATTTTTGAATTAATCTCTGACCATCGTATAAGATTTCACTGACACATTATCTGAATCTATCTTTTGCTTCAATTTTTTTATAATTTCTTCATCTAGCAGTTTAGCACTTTTGCTCAGCGCGTTTGATGATTCACTGTTAAGAATATGATAAAATATTATTAGATAAATCATATAAATAAATAACATAAACATGTAAATATACATATACCAAAGTCTACATATATTAAAAAATAACTTGTTAATAATTATAATCAGTATTGTGAAAACATACCCAAAATGGATTGTCTATTTTGAACCTCATTTTCTATGTCATATATGTACAGTTGAGATGATCTTGGTTTGGAACCATTCATAGGTAGTAGACTTTCCAATACTATGATAATTTTGTCCACTCATCCTGAATATAAAAGAAGCTTTCCACTTGTTAATGGATGAATCTATCTTACCACCCATCGCGTAAAAGAAAACATAGAGTTATAACGTCGAATATTCTTTAAAAAGAATTTGTTTTTTACATCCACACAACAATAAAGATTGTGATACTCCATACTCGGATCCTATAAATTTGGTAATTTGATCTTTCCATATGCACAACATATAGAGTAACTTTGTTTAGCATGACTTTTTACTCCCCTATTTGCCTCTTCCTTCCATATTTTTGTAGAACATAGTTGACAAATCACAAATTGATCACCATGATCAAGGTAATCTATAAACAGAAGTAAAGTGAAAACTTTATAATATTATAAAAATAACTTTGACATAAATAATACATTTGGAGATGCCTTTAAAGATATCTTTATTAATTTGTGTGTTGTCAACACTTGATTCTTGTGTGAGGTCTATTGTAGTTATTTCTCCTAATTAAGAGACTTCTGTTTCAATTTACGCTTTCCTGACGGCAACTTAGATGTTGTACATGATGACGCAAGGGTAGTAAAAATAGTCTAAGGTATAGATGATATCTCCGGTTTGTAGATGATGGTGAAGTTATGAGCTCATTTGTAGCATGTACAATTATAATTACACTTGTAAAGTTAATAAAAATAGTTATATAGAAATGTTACAAATGTAAAGATATATTTTGAGATTATCATAAATGGTGAGTGAAAGTAAAGAAGAAAATGAAAACTCACTTTTTCTTCTTAAAGAGAGTGAATATGACGAATTATATTTGGAGATAGACTTTGCATTAATGTTGAAAAGTTACATGATAATTAATTATAACATTTTCTTTGCCACCTGAAAAGTAATTTATGAGAAATGATGTAATATTAAAATATTCAAGTCTTGAGATGCATATAAAGTTAAAGCTATAAAACTCATCAAAAGATTATAATATTAGTGTAATTTCATGATCAATTGTCTTGATCTGAAAGGTCATACATTTTATTGATAGTGTTTACACATACTTTTTAAACATGTTGCCTTTTTAACAATATTTCATATTTCATTAGTTATTGACTCTCATTATCTTGTGTCTCTTTTGTAGAAATCAGTTATTTTTTACTCATAAGTAAAATAAATTGTATATTTATCTTTCATAAATATTCTTTTTGTTTTATATGCAAATTAATATATTTACAATTATTAACCCGTGTAATACACGGGCTATAACCTAGTTTTCTATAAAAGTATTTATGATATACATGTTCAGTAGATAATTGAATCTAAAATGTAAAAAATATTACCTACGTAATTTGAAGTTACTTTAGAAGATCGAGGCATGAAAGGAGACAAAATGTTATTTGAACATGTTTTGTTTCTTCTCATCCAAATATAATTTTCTGAGCTTTCTCGAATGTGTTGGGTCATCTTTTTGTAAAGTAATATCTAAATGAGTAGGAGTATAAATGTAAAGTTAATTATGGTTATAATACAAAATATAAATTATGTAAGAGTAAAGATAAAAATTGCTTTGTTAATTCTAATCAAAAGTGAAGTAAAATAAACGTGTAAGATGGAATGAATGTAATACCATTTGAAATATCAGTGAACGGTCTTCTATGGAGTTGGTCTACAAAACCACAAAAGGAAAAACAGTCAATTATATTATGTTTACAGTTTTATGCGTTGACAACAGGTGTATTTAAGGGTGTTTAGATTCAAATTGAAATATTATAAAGGTAAGAAATGGAATGATTGAAATTTATGTAAAAATACAATTAATATAACGAGTGTTTTCTAATAAACGAAATTGATTAATATATTGGATTGAGTAGATGAGTAGATGATGATGGTCTTGTATATGAAATTGTTAAAATTACATAGTATGGTACAATTATCAATTACGAACAAATAGTAAGTAGTTGTTGGAGATATAAGTTTTCTTTAGATTCAACTAATACTAAGTAAGTACCCTTATAAGTGTTATAGTTCATTAGATTTATTATATTATCGAATAACTAAATTATATATATGTAATAATAGGATAACATATTGTATCAGATCAATAATAGGAAGTGAAGAAAATACGTAAAGTAGTTTCAATCTTAAAACGTTTATTAGTTGGCTTACGTACAATAAACTATTCAAATTTAAAAGAAATAGTAAAATATAATAATTAAACTGAAATCCAAGCATAAAATTAATAACCATGTAACCAAATGAACAACTTAGTTCAATAAACATGAAAACTACGAAAATTATAGCAATCAATACTGAAATACTTTCACTACAAGGAATAAGCTCATTAGCGGCGACATTTGTCGCCGCTAATAATGCCCTTTGTCGCCGCTATTAGTATTAGCGGCGATATGTCGCCGCTAATAAGTCGCCGTTAATTATTCGTTGCTAATGTGGAAAATATCGCCGCTAAAGAGTCGCCGTTAAATATGTCGCCGCTAATACAATCATTTGCGGCGAAAATATCGCCGCTATAAATTAAAATAAAAAATTCCGGGAAAGACTTTTAGCGGCGACACGTGTCGCCGCTAAAAGTCAATTTTTCATTTTAATTTTTTTTTATTTTTTTAATTTCCATTTTTATAAACCGAAAAAACCTGTAAATAAAACCAAATTTCCATATTTCCCAACACCACAAATAACATAAGTATTAAGAAGTACAATACGAGTTTTAACAACACAAATAACATAAACACACAAATTGTTTAGCTTCAACTTCTAATGTCGTTAAAATAAACTTAAACTACTTAACCGCTATCCTATTCATTGTCCTCGTCCGAATCATCATCTTCATCAACTTGTTGTGTACCTTTTTGGAAGGCAATAAGTTGCGTCATTTGTGACATAAAGTTTGCATTTTGAAACAAACTTGCGATTTGTGCCTACAAAACAAAACATACATTATAAGTTGTGGTATTTGCTTCTTAGTATAACTTTAAGTATATAATGATACACCAACACCTTGAAGTGTGTTTGAATCACCCATTTCAACCATAATGTACATAATTCAACTTAAATTTACCATTTTGACCCGTTTTAACTCAAATTAATAGGGTTTAACTATATCAAGTGTGTTTGTATCATTTTGACCCATTTCAACCATGATGTACATAATTCAACTTAAATTTACCCATTTTGACCCGTTTTAACTCAAATTAATAGGGTTTTAACTATATCAAGTGTGTTTGTATCATTTTGACCCATTTCAACCATAATGTACATAATTCAACTTAAATTTACCCATTTTGACCCGTTTTAACTCAAATTAATAGGGTTTTAACTATATCAATTGTGTTTGTATCATTTTGACCCATTTCAACCATAATGTACATAATTCAACTTAAATTTACCCATTTTGACCCGTTTTAACTATATCAAGTGTGTTTGTATCATTTTGACCCATTTCAACCATAATGTACATAATTCAACTTAAATTTACCCATTTTGACCCGTTTTAACTATATCAAGTGTGTTTGTATCATTTTGACCCATTTCAACCATAATGTACATAATTCAACTTAAATTTACCCATTTTGACCCGTTTTAACTATATCAAGTGTGTTTGTATCATTTTGACCCATTTCAACCATAATGTACATAATTCAACTTAAATTTACCCATTTTGACCCGTTTTAACTATATCAAGTGTGTTTGTATCATTTTGACCCATTTCAACCATAATGTACATAATTCAACTTAAATTTACCCATTTTGACCCGTTTTAACTATATCAAGTGTGATTGTATCATTTTGACCCATTTCAACCATAATGTACATAATTCAACTTAAATTTACCCATTTTGACCCGTTTAAGATAAACCAACAATGATACATTTAACAACTTCAAGATAAAACGTATAAAACTTTAATACCTCTGATAATGTCTGAGGTGTTTGTTCCTGATCAGGAACAAACGAAGTTGACCCTGCAGATGAAGACGGTTTACGCCCAATCCCTCTAATATGCCCGCGGCGTTCTCCCAACCAGACTCAAAAACTTCAACCTCGTTCAGTGATGAACTATTTCCTTCGTTTTGGGATTGACTTAGCTTATCAAACCGTCCTTTGAGCTGATTCTATATTAATTAACAAGAAGTCATTTAATATATATATATATATATATATATATATACACACAAAATCTTCATCTTTAATATTTCAAAACTCTACTTTATATAAAACTTACATATTGTTGCTCAGCTATCTCCGTATCAAAGGTCCCATCTTTACTAGTATGAGCATTCTGAAATGCCTCAAGTCTGCTCTTATTCTGATTAACATTTAAAAGTATATCATATATTAAATAAATACTTATCTACAATACACATACAAATAATTAAATCATTACCTTCTTGTAACAATAACTACTATACGAGGTAGTTCCACCACGATTAGTGTATTGTTGTTGTTGCCGGTTTGCTTTGTTTGATGATGAGGCTTTTCTGTGTCCGTCACTTAAGAAAAAATCAATTGTTTTGCTCCAATTTTCATGATTCATTCCCTTTGAGGGTTGAGCCTTGCTTGTTCCACATCTTCATATCCTCCAACACGATCAAAGTGTCTTTTAGCAACGTTTTTTCGATCTCTGAATCGTTTGAGATATACAAAACGAATGCCACCCTCAATCTGAGCGCGTTCACGATCTCGCAAAATCTCATCAAATCAAAGCGTCGCTACATTTAAGTTAAAACAAAATGAAGTTAGTTAAATAAATACCGAACAATAAACATAAAACATATAAAAGTTACCGCCATATGCTCATCCAACGCATTCTTCTGAGCATCAGAAAGATCAGTCCACGAACGAACATTAAAGGGATAATTGGCCTCCATGTATATCCCAACCTCACGAACAAACATGTCGTTAAGTTCACCGACTGGGCTATATGTAGTAGCTCTATCAAAAGGAAGAGATAAAGGTCCTCCTTTCTTTTCTAACTCATCTTGTAACTTTTTATTTTTGGCCTTCCCTCTTCTTTTCTGGGAAGGAGAGCCTGCATTTATATTAAAAAAACAATACTTACAATATATATTAATAATAAATAAATAAACATGAAAATATAATACTTACCATCCAACTGATGGCTTCCGGGCCCACCAAAAGGAGGAATCGGTGGATCCCCCACGCCATCACCTCCATGGCTCATTACATCAGCCATGAGATGTATCAAAACAATCCAAAAAGATATCATGTCTGTAAAAATTAGAAGATATAAAACATCAAAATTAAAATAAGAATAAAGTTTTCAACTACAACAAGATATCATGTCTACAAAGTTTTAGATTAAATATATACTTAATCGGAGTCTCCTTCATATACTTCAGTCTCGCTGTTAGACCCCTCAGTGTCATAATCAAAATCCTCTTCATCATAATCACCCTCGTCCTTAGACATCACATTAGCAGTAACATTTGCTAGATTAACTTCACTTGCAATTTCACCATCGATGACATTATCAACATTTTGAAAGTATTGGGTGAAGTCAATGAAAAGTACATTATTAGATGAAGAATGATTATGAACGACGTCAAGATCTTCTGTTAATTCATTATCAACATTTTGAATGTTTTCCACGAGTTCATCATTGGATGGCGGTCGATCCCAAATTTTACGATGATTAACATTCTCGACGACCCACCGGTGATTATTGCTTTGGTTTCTCCGAGAAGGTTCTCGGATGTAGAATACTTGTTTTGCTTGGGAAGAAAATATGAGTTGATGGTCTTTGTCCAATTCACGTTCGGTGTTGATACTGGTGATATTATTGTCGTATGAAACACCCCTTCGAGTATCGAACCATTTGCAACGAAATAGGACTGTTGAATACCCATTTGCATAGCATAACTCAATAATCTCTTTAACTTGGCCATAATATTTCTTACCATTCTCACCCTCCATTAAAACACCTGAGTTTTGTGTTGTGCGTTGCGCGTCACGTGCAAGTACCATAAACCTAACACCGTTGACTATGCAAGCAGTGTAGTTATAGGATTTTACATCCGCACCCATTGAAAGAGCATACAACTCTGAGTGAAAATCACAAAATAAACTCACAAAATAACTTTCGATCACTAGTCTTCAATGAGTATTTCGGGTGGGGGCTATACCAGTTGCCATTTTTTTTCTACTCTGAATATTTAGATTTTTCAAGTCAACCTGTGCATTTGGTGTATCTTTGCTCTTTTCATTCATTAGAAGAGTACCTAGCAAACTATCACACACATTTTTCTCTATATGCATCACATCTAAGTTGTGTTTTAGCTATAGAGAAGACCAGTACTCAAGTTCAAAAAATATGCTTCGTTTGGATCAATTTAACTCATACTCCTCCCGCTTTGATTTAACACCTCCAAAATCAGGATGTTACCCCGGTAAACGGTGGCAGAGCCGACTAAATTGAGTTTCTATGTCAGTATCACTAAATTGTTTCGGAGGGGATCTTATCTCGGGTTCCCCGTTGAAGTCCAAATTTGTTCTCCATTCATGGTTTGCATCTAAAAACCGACGGTGACCAACATAAACGACTTTATTTGTGACACGCATCGAAGGAGTGTCTTCGATACAAGTCGGGCATGCTTTGTAGCCCTGCCCGCTCCAACCAGATAGACTACTACGGTCGGAAAGTCGTTTATAGTCCATAACAAAGCCGCCCTCATTGTGAAAAATGTGTTTGTCGCCATGTCTTTAGTACGTACGCCCGACACCCACAACTGCTTAAGCTCATCCACCAATGGCCTAAGAAAAACATCCATGTCCTTCCCGGGGGATTTAGGACCAGGAATCAACAATGACAACATGAATGACGACTCCTTCATGCATAACCATGGAGGCAGATTGTATGTCGTGAGTATAACAGGCCACGTGCTATCAGCCGAACTCATGTTACCAAATGGATTGAAACCGTCAGTTGTAAGTCCTAGGCGGACGTTTCGGGGTTCTCTCGAGAAGGTAGGGTACTTTATATCAAAATCTTTCCATGAAAAACCATCAACAGGATGACGCATCGTACCATCTTCTGATCGTCTGGTATTATGCCAAATCATATCTTTTGCAGTGTGCCTTGAAGAATACAAGCGGCGTAGCCTGGGGGTTAAAGGAAACCATCGTAACACCTTGTGAGGTAACTTTTTGCCCTTTGTATTTGTATCGACCCATCGACTCTCGTTACAAACTGGACAATTTTATAACAATAGATTTTCTCCCAGAAAAGAGCACAATCATATTTGCACACGTGTATCGACTCATACCCTAAACCGATCTTCTTTAATGTCTTCTTGGCTACATAGTGAGAAGAGGGAATTTTGTTACCTTCAGGATGTGAAGACTGCAACAACTCAAGGAG
The DNA here is from genome assembly GCA_024085815.1 of Flaveria linearis. Lineage (NCBI taxonomy): Eukaryota > Viridiplantae > Streptophyta > Magnoliopsida > Asterales > Asteraceae > Flaveria > Flaveria linearis. The sequence goes on along the minus strand of JABSNV010000605.1, from coordinate 3,524 downwards.
CTCATCAAATGAGCTATTGGTCCATTTATTTTTCACCTTAATATTCATAAGCTTTGCTAAAAGTCAAGAGAAGAAAACTTAGTACAACCAGGATATAATTCTGCTTGAACTTCCTCTAACAAGTCCTCAAAATCATCACGGACACCACTACTCTCTTCCATAACGTCTTCGCTAACGTCAGCCATTTCGTTTGTTGGCTCAACATCATTTACAACCACAACTTCAGGAATTAAACTTTCACCATGATAGATCCAATCCTTATACGTCTGACACATGTCCCATATTTCTAAATGATATTTCATTTTAACCCATCCTAACAATTGATATTCTGACATTTCCTACACGGGCATCTAATCAGGCAATATTTGTCGATATATTTTTCACTTATATCGATAAAAGAGCTGAGTCCTTGCTGATACTCGGGTGATCTACGGTTCGGATTAAGAATCCAACTTTTATCGACAGACATGTTTACAGTACTGCAATATAATTTACGATTTAAATGGAGGAATATAATCATGGGGATTAAAATAAGATCACGAAATAATTGTTATTTACAACTTTTATTAAAACAATAAATTTGGATGGATTAAAATAAGATCACGAAATATAATTTACAGCATTGCAAAAAATTTGGATGTCTTCCTTCTTACGACCTAATAAAGCAACCATAGGAAGGAAATAAATATCAAAACCATGTTAAATGTAACGACACAAACAAAGAAGCAATGTTATGAAACAAGTCGGTTTTTCATGGGCTTAACCGGTTTAAAACAAAATGAAAAGATACTAAAAAATTAAACCAATGAGTGGTCAAAGTAATTTTCATTCAACGGGTGAAACGACTTGGTTTTTCATGGGCTGAACGGGTGTAAAACTCTTGTACATTACATTACATCCTAATTAATATTCTAAATGATTTACCAAAATAATATATATATATCAAATTAATATTCTAAACATTCAATAGAAATGATTTAGATCTTTTGCATTGAAATTACCCCATTTCCTAGTAATGCAATTTCTGCAACTGTCTAAGTGACAAACTCTTTTTTAAAGAGACTATTAAATTACTAAACTTAAAGTATTATTAACCAAACGATAACACCTACCCTAAAGAAAGAAACGCTGATTCAAAATCAAAATATTGATGACCATCTTAATCAAATCCTCTTCATACACACTTCAATTATATCCATACACAATTCTAACTTGAAACACCTAAAGAAATTAACACAATAAAATTTCATTAAACCTTAACACCAATTGAACTAAAGACATTATTGTAGCCATTTTCACCTAACTGATTCAATCTAGAATAAGAAGGACACAACCAAAAGAAAATACACATATCCCTTATATGCAAGAGTTAGCAACTGAAAAATTGAATTCCTCTTTGTAGTACCGAATTCAACAGCAAGAGTTATCATCTATAAAACAAAAATTTTAAAAAAATAAAAAAATACCGAATTCAAAAATCTTTGTAGTAGCGGCGACGGAAAATGCAACAGCGGCGACTGTGATGGGCGACGTACTGCAAGCGGTGGCTGGTGGCTGGTCGGATGGTTGTGGCCGCGGGTGGTGGGTGTGGCTGCTCGGTTGCGGGTGCCGGGGAGATCGAAGAGATCGAAGCGAATGGTGGGTGGCTGTGGTGTGCGGGCGGTGGGAGGTGGCCGCGGGTGGTGGTGGTTGTTCGGATGGTGGTGGACGCGCGCGGTGGTGCGGATGAGCAGTGGTGGTGGGGGGTGGTGGCTGCGGTCGGATGTAGGGAGGAGGTGGTGGCCGGAGGAGGAGGTGGCCGAAGAAGGTGGTCGCCGGAGGATCGCGCGGAGGTGGCCGGTGAAGGGGTAGCAGGTCGCCGGAGAGGGTAAAGTGTAATGTGTGGAGGGAAAGTGAAGGGAAAGGGGATGATTACCCGCGTATAGGTGAAAAGGCATTAGCGGCGACAGGTCGCCGCTAAAGGTGTCGCCGCTAAAGGTGTCGCCGCTAATACCTTATCGTATGATTAATTGCCAGCCGTCAGATCAAAGTGTTAATCAACGGCTATATCCGGTTCATTTAATGGACGGTGGATCGACACTCATTAGCGGCGACATGTCGCCGCTATTGGCGTCGTCGCTAATGGTGTCGCCGCTAATAGTCTCCGTCGCCGCTAAAACAGTCGCCCCTATTGCGAGCTTTTTTTGTAGTATTTTAAAAAGTTTAAAACATAGAAGGGATCATTTCTCAGTTTTTGGGATTAAAACTTTTGCTTTTCGCTTGATTTTCCATAAACGCCGGTCAATGAACGGGATTTGGTGGATGAATGAGCTGGATCTTCATCATCATAATAAATCCAACAAGATAACGTTTTAACGCAGCTGTGCTTTCATCTTGGGTATGACATACACTCGTAATTTTCATGGGGTTAGATTTGAGACCGGTGTAGTGTTGTCTTCAGTGACAGAAACAACATCCGTTTCCTTCAATATAAATAAATATAACAAATTTATATAAAAGAATAAAAATAAACTTCTTAAAAATAACTTTTTATTAAACAACCAATTGATATAGTAAATTACTATATGTATTATATAACATCGTACCTTAAAGTTGATAGTATCTTCATATTGAAATTCTCTAGACATGCCTTCTAACGAATCAGAGTTTCCCTCTATGATACAATGAACTAAAGTTAGTGCACAAAAAGACAAATACAACCTATTAACTATTCAATAACTTATATCTATTTTAATATAGCTTTGGATGATTAAAAACTTGAATGAATTCTAAAATCATCTTAGTATGATATTTAGCAAAATTAAGAACTGTATTTACGTTGTCATAATATTATGAAATGGCAGTCACATTAGGAACTATTGCTTAATTTGTTCACAGATGCGGTTTTTTTTTCCAAAAGGAATTACAAGCTTACTAAACACCGTTATATAAATGGTCCAACTGGAATAAAATCCAACCAACATTACACGAAATGAAAAGTGTAATCTCTAACCCACGAAGAATTTTAAAATGTAAAATTCATATCTTATTGTAAATTTTATTTATTATTTGAAGACCTGTTGAAATATTTAGGCTATGCATATGATAATAGGTTTTACACCACACACTAATCAAATTTAAAATCCTCACATAACACCCAAGATGTAAGAGACATTTAAATACAACTCTTGTACAATAAATAATAGGTTACCTCCTTAATGTTAAGCTTCTTTTGAAGTTTGCAAAGAATCCTTTTGTCTTGAGTTAATTTGAAAATGGTAGAAATCTTGTAGTTGTTGTCCAAATTATATCTTATGAGTTTAACCTTGAACCCGAATATGTGATCTATAAGATTTTTGAAATCTTTTGGACATAGATCTGAATTAAGAGGGGCCTGCACAATGTGCAAAGTTCATATGTTAGATTATTGCTGTAAGGCCCTGTTTCCAGGCAGTTGGATTTGGACATCAGAAACACAAGTTCTCGAACATCAAATGTCATTAATATAAGCAGCGGAACAAAAAACATTGTTATCATTCAAACAT
>JABSNV010001336.1:110000-200000 GCA_024085815.1 Flaveria linearis | reverse complement strand
TATGCTCAAGCTTTTAAGTCTGATGATAAAAGTTGTAGGAACTTTTTATTCACTCTTAAAGACTTGGATTGTATCTATCAAAATAAACTGTAGTATACGGAGATAGTCCAACAAATAGCTCTTCTCACTCATAGGGCCAAGAAGTTCTACAAGAAGACATATATAAAGTTTCCCTGTAATGCTTCTAGTGGAAAGTTTAGACTTGATAAAAGCAAGGTGAACTGTTATAACTGTAACCAAATGTGACACTATGCTAAAGCGTGTAAGGCACTAAGGACAAATGGCGACCAAGCACAAACCAGACCAAACTACACAGAGGTTGCCCCCAGACTTGAGAAGCCTAGAAAACCAAAATAACATGTTGTTGTTGCTGTTAAATAGGGAGGCTTTGACTGGAGCTTCCAGGTAGAAGATATTTCTCCAACCAAGCACTGATGCCTAACCTTGAAGAAGCGAAGGTATTATAACATCTTTGTTCCCCTAAATGCATTGTTAAAGTAAATAGATACAGGTCCCACAACTTGGAAATGAGATCTGATATTAAGTCCTCAAATATCTTAATAGCTGATCTCAAAAGAGCTGAAAATGATTATAAACTTAAATAGAAGATTTAGAGAGAACAATTTCAATTTCTCTTAAGCATGAGCACATAAATTAGAGAACTCAAATTAAAGATCCCATTACCAAGTTCACTGAATGCCAAGCTAAGCTTGTGATCAGTAAAACCAGGGTAGAAAAATCTCTTCTTGAAGAAGAGACCTTCAAGGAAATTATATTATCATCATTGCATGCAAAGAATTTTTATCAGAACAAGAAGGGACTAGGATCTCCTGAGATAGCCCCTCTACATACACTACTATCTATAAGATCTCCAAGATGTGAAACTTGTCAAGATTAGCTGCCTATCATAGACCTTATTCAAGAGAAAGATGAGGATGAAGAATAGATAGTGAAGGATGGATCTGAGGTGAGTGAAGATGATCATCCTAAGAACGATCACTATTCTTCTGTTGGAGCATATATAGTCATATATAGTGTGTCCGTCGCTTGACGAATAGTCTAGGCTTAATGTTATACACCTTGTAAACACATGAAACTGGGTCGTTCGTAGGAGCATATGCGAATGAGACTCAGTCATATGACTGAGCCATGCTAATGGACCAGTCGTGCGACTGAGAGATACGATTGGGGCATTGGTAAGACTGAACCATAAGAATGGTCCAGTCGTACGATTGAACCATACGCATGGTCCAATCGCACGAATGGGCCCAGTCGCATCTAATATGGACCGAGGCCTATATATACCAGTTTCATTGTGTAGAAACAAAAAGGGGTTTTAGAGAGTGTGCCCGGCGCCCAGGCGCTGCCGGATGAGAGGGGAGATCATGCTCGATCTCCCCTTGCCAAAAGTCTTGATTTTTAAGTTGTAACGAGCTTAAAATCGTTATGTTTTATCAATAAAATCATTCAATTATTGTTCGTACTATTGTTTGTCTTTTGGTTTTTATCCTTCCGTCAAGAACACGCTCGGATGTTTACCGATCCAGTGACTTCACATCTTCTAAAAAGAGGAAATAACCAAGGATGACCAAATCTTCAAGAAAATACTTGATCAGGGCAGCCAAAAGAAAATCAAAAAAAGCCTAAGAGATCAAGGCCACCTTCAACTCCAAGCACAAACAAGTATTTATTTCTGCTGGATTTGAGGTGGTAAAGACTGAGGACTTAACCAAGGAATCTAGTACCAGGAGTCCTAGCTCATGTCCAAATCATCCTGGTCAAGAGAGGAAGGCTGATCAAATGTGTGCCACTGCTACATCGTCTAAACTATCTAGTTCCAAAAGCAAGCCTCACACTTAAGAAGCCTGTTGCATCATCTGTGAGGATAAAGATGGAAGTGGAAAGTGATCAAGTTCAGCCTTTTACGTAGAAGAAGACTTTTATAAGTAAGTCATCTGAATGCAGCATATGTAGTAGTACTTCTCATTTTACTAAACATTGCATCTACAATCCTAGACGCACTATCCATATGACTAAGAAGAAAAACTCTGAGAATAAGAAGAAGAAGAAAGCTTCAGAAGGAAAATCTCTTCCTTCCGAAAGCTCCAAATGAATAAGAATATAAGTAAAACTTGCATTTGGAAGAAAATTGGTCTTGGAAGAAAGGAATGCTTCCAAAGTACTGAAATTTGTTGCAGGTATGTAAACTCTTATGAAGGTTTAGTCTCCAAAACTTTTAAAGTTATCTGAACTTTGAAGTAGTGACTGTCAAGTTAAATCTTCCAAAGATGGTGTGGAAGATAAAGGAAGACCATGTGACTAAAAGTTTTTCATCAATAATAGTGACACTTAGAGATTGCATATAAGATCAATTACTGTTACATTGTCTTCATTTCACTTTGACAAGCCCAAGACCAAAAAGGCTAGGGTTTCCAAATGTAAGTAATTTTCTCTTTTTATGAAGTAACAACTAAAGACCAAAGGAGATGTATGGATCATTGATAGTGGCTGTTTCAGGCACATAACAGGCAATGGCTCTATCTTAAAAAAAACTTTGAGAAAATTGATAGAAGGTTAGTTACTTTTGGAGCAAATTCAGGTGTTCACATCACTAGAAGGGGCAGGGTTACAAATGGTAAGCTCAACATTGAGAAGGTAAACTTTGTTAAGGAGTTTGGGTACAATCTTCTAAGTGTATCCTAATTTTGTGATCAAAGACATAATATGCTCTTTACTGAGCATGAGTGCATTGTTCTCAAGCCCGGGGTGGTCATCCCTTTAAAGCATATCCTGCTCAGATCCCCTAAGAAAAGGAACATGTACAAGATGGATTTGCAGGAAACATCTATATCAGAAGAAGTTTCTTGCTTTCTATCTAAAGTCAATAGTGATGAGTCTTTCCTCTGGCATAAAAAAGTATGCGATGTAAAGTTTAAAAACATGAAAAAATTAATTAAGAATGATTTGATAACTCGAATACCAAAGAAAGAGTTTATAAGTGATGAAGATTATGTTGCACGTTTGAAAGAAAAGCAACACAGTGTGTCTCACAAGACGAAGGAAATAAACTCCATCACTACACCACTACACTTATAACATATGGATCTCTTTCACCCTACCAGTGTAATGAGTCTAGGAAGGACCTCTTATTATTTAGTGAACACAAATGATTTAACAAGATTCACTTAGGTCTTATTCCTTAGAACTAAGGATGAGACTCTCGAGATCTTGAAGAACTTTATTATGAAAATTGAGAATCAATGTGATCATAAGGTCAAAATCATAATATTGATCAAGTAACTGAATTCAAGAACCAAATCATTAATGCATTTTATGATTTGGAAAGGTATTTCAAGACAATATAGTGCTCCTAGGACTCTACAGTAAAATGGTGTTTCTGAGAGTAGAAACATGATACTTATTGAAGCTGCAAGAACCATATTACATGACTCTAAGCTGCCCATCACCTTCTGGTCAGAGGTAGTTAACACTGCCCGCTATGTGCAGAATAGAGTTTTAATAGTCAAGACTCATGGTAAGACTCGTTATGAGTTATGACATAAAAGGAGATCTTTCATTAGTTTCCTCAAATCATTTGCATGTCCTTGCATCATATTAATACCAAAGATCAGATAGGAAAATTTGATGAGAAATCAGATGATGAATACTTTTTTGGATACTCTTCCCAGGCTAAGGCGTATAGAGTATACAATCTCAGAACTAGAGTAGTTGAGGATTCAGCAAATGTGACCTGCAATGAGCACACTCTTAGTGCGAAAGTTCTAGTACTGATTGACAGTTTGATCTTGATATAGTTACCAACTATTTTAATAAATCTTATAAAGATGTTTCAGCATCTACATGTAGCTTATCAATAAGAGATCCAGATCCAAGATTTGAGCTGAGAAGACTAAGTTAGAAAACTAATTCAGCTCCAGCGGTAACAAAACCTACAGTTAGAAATTCTATCAGCATAACAATGACAAACTCTTCAGCTGACACATCTGAGGTGTCTACAAATTCTAGCACCAAGGCACAGAACTAAAATGAAGGAGTTTCTAATGTAGGAGGAGATAGTGGTAGTGATAGTGATAAACAAATTCTTAATGATGATAACCACTGCATAGATTATAACACCAATGATATCACACACTCATTGGATAAGGTTTCTCTTGATAAGTGTGCTGATGTGATGGGTGATACTATATTACCAGATCTGAAGTTCACAAATTTAGATCTGTCTAACTAACTAACTATCTTGCTGTGATTCCTCAATTAAGAATCAACAAGTTCCATCCTACCACAAACATCATTGGAGATGTTAAGAAGTTCCATCCCACCACAAACATCATTGGAGATGTTAAGAAGGGGGTGAGAACAAGAGAACATACACATGACAAAAATGTTTTTATTCATTCTTGTTTCTTTTCTTAATTGAGCCTAAGAAGATTGGTGAGGAATTCAAGGATGGAAGTTGGGTTGAAGTAATGCAGTAGGATCTGCTTCAATTCAAAAGGCAAAAGGGTTGGAACCTATGTCCTCTTCCTTAAGGGAAGACCATAATAGGTACCAAGTGGGTTTTTAGAAACAAGAAAGATGATAGAGGACTTGTTATCAAGAACAAGGCCAGACTAGTTGTTCAAGGATACACACAAGAATAGGGGATTGACTACATAGATGTTTTTTCTATGGTAGCAAGACTTGAAATGTGTCCTCTTAGTGGAAGTAACTCCTCTATGTGATCATCCACTCTCTATCCAACAAGCATGGAGGTTGAGATCAGATTCTTGAGTATCTTTCCTACATAGTCCATGGAATGGTTTAAGAGGTCAAGTTCAGGTACTCTCAGTTTGTTTATACAAATATCCTTGCAAAATTGGACTGCTTAGAGTATTACATGTTTCTTAGATATGTTCAACATATTATTAATTATGAACTGGGCTTATAATTAAGGGGAACAGGTAACACTCTTAAACTGTGACAGATGAAGCTCAGAATCTTTAAAACAATGAGAAAGTTCATTGTGGGCTTCTCAGGTAGAAAAAGCCCAGGTCCTAAAACTGTTAGAGCTCATTGATTAAGGTGACAACTTGGAAACAAAAGCCAATGTTGAACCCACATCTACATCTGCACCACCCACATAGCCACAAATCACCCTCACTTACTTAAGAAGATCCAAACGAACCCCTGCATAAACTACTTAGGATGTGTACGCCCCTATACACTCACCCATACAGGAAAAAGTGGACACTGGAGCTCCTACTTCTCCTGAGGAGCAAACCACTCCTATTATTTCTTTGATTAGTGCTGAGGTTCCTTATGCTTAGCCTGATGAGCTCATAACACCAGCTTTCAGCCATCACTTAAAGTCTCACTCTAGTGAACAACCTTTAGGGGAAAGCTACCATCCCCAACCTTTAGACCCTAACCAACCAATCCCAAACCTTTAATTATATGATTATAAAGATATGGGATTTAGTAAGTATCATGAGTCTCTCTTCTTCACCCTGCTCAAGGAGAGATGAGTACTCGTGAATCACCTATATTCAACCCATATCATCCAACCCAAAATAAGATGGACCTCCCTGAACCTGTTCAGTAAGTCCATATGGAAGAGGCTCTCACTTATGCAAGTAATTACGTTATTAAGATCTCAACCATGGCAACCTAACCAATTGACACTTCTCTTAAAGCTGTCATGATATCCGGCAGCCAAGAACTCAATACTGGTAATAAGAAAGCAGACTTTACTCATATTCTCTCATCCCCCATGACTCTTCCGATAAAGATGAGGGGAGTCTGCAACTAAGGGTCCATAAATTTTCTAAAACATGCACCTATTTAGTTTCAAAGGTAAGTCACGAGGAATCTCAGGTGGCTACCTTACAAAAAAGGATCAATGTTCAGTAACTTAAGATCACCGATCTCAATGGCAAGTTAGCTGAGAGACCCCTTAGGAGAACGCAACCAGGTCTACAAGAACTTATGGATGTGGTAGACCTAATCTGTGACACCCTACACATATCCCACATTAGCCGTGGACAGAAGAGATTCCTGGTTCATAAGAAATGTCTGGCCTCTAATATCAACAACGCGTTTTGGGCGTATTGGCTGTGGATGAGAGGAGAACTCCACAGTTAAGCGTGCTCAGGTGGGAGCAATCCAGGGATGGGTGACCTCCCTGGGAAGTTTTCACCCGGGCAACCAAAAGCAAATCCGTGAGCTCCTCGTGGGCGAAGCGGACAATATTGTTGGTGTGAGAGTCCGGGTGTGACAGAATGGTATCAGAGCCACTCCTGTGCCGTTCGGGGTGTGGGACATACCTCACCAAGGATGGTGACTTCTCGGGCTCATCGAGGATGATGAGTCCAAACAGGGGGTGCTTGTGACACCCTACACATATCCCACATCGGCTGTGGACAGGAGAGATTCCTGGTTCATAAGGAATGTCTGGCCTCTAATATCAACAACGTGTTTTGGGCGTATTGGCTGTGGATGAGAGGAGAACTCTACAGTTAAGCGTGCTCAGGTGGGAGCAATCCAGGGATGGGTGAACTCCCTAGGAAGTTTTCACCCGGGCAACCAAAAGCAAATCCGTGAGCTCCTCGTGGGCGAAGCGGACAATATTGTTGGTGTGAGAGGCCGGGTGTGACATAATCCTTAGCTCCCCTATGCAAGAGGGTGATGCTACCAAAAAGGAGGGAGAAAGTCCTACTTACAATAATAGAACCTGGGAGTTCCTCCTAAAGTATGGACATGGAGGATTCACCACCCTCCCTTGCAGTTGTCCATACTCAACAACCTTCTCAGGTCCATATTGATATGGACTCAATCATTCAAAGCTTGTTTGAGTAGAGTATACCAAGGGTAATGTCTACTCCATCTCACCCTTCTAAGAATCCAATAGTGGGATGAAGATATGATATTGAAAGGAGAGCCCTGGTAATATCAAGGTCTCAGGGACAAAAGTAAATCGTCAACTTTTATAACCTGAGATACTATGAGAGCACCTATCTCGTTGACCTCCCACTTGCCAACTGTGACATCTGTCACTACCTGATCCGTTAATTAACTTGAAGCTCGTTGTCTCTCCTTCTGCATTTACTTTTCCTACTAAATCGATTCGTTTCTGACTTCGATCCCTAACTTTATATTTTGTGTGATAACCCTAATCGTACAATATGGTAATTAAACAAAATAAATATGAATCTTTTTGTTAACCGTAATTCATATGAGTACGACCAATACTAATATTATTAACATCATAATTGTTATTATTAATAATAAAATTAATATTATTGTTTGTATTATTATCATTGTTATCCTTAGAAATATTATTATTATTATTATTATTATTATTATTATTATTATTATTATTATTATTATTATTATTATATAATTAATAAGTTTAGGGTTTAAATTATAATTTTAATAAACTTAAGAGATTAATTAATTTAAAATCTAGGGTCGTAAGTGTAAATATTATTATAATATATAAATATATTAACATACAAGCGGCCAACCCTATTCGACCCCCACCCTCGCCGTGACATTCTTGCCATTCACGACCACCGGACCAAGCCCTGTTAGCCGCCGCTGATCACCAACGTCTCGTCGTCTAGCCGCTTTGAAGGTAAACGATATGCGTGAACTGCGTTTTTTTATTCGGTTGTGTTCGTCGACGTTCGGTTTCGGGTTTGATCCGTTAACATGTGCATACGATTATAATGTATGCGTACTATGTTTTCAAGGCTTGTATGCGTGTATGATGCTGCGTTCGTATGCTGCACATATATATATATACATATATGTATGTGTGTGTGGCTCGTGTATATATATGTGTGTGTACTGAAAGGAACACTATTAAGATGTTTTGTATACACATATACGTATGTATCGCTCGTTTGTATATGTAGTGATTATGTATGTGTGCGCCAGTATATATATATATATATATATATATATATATATATATATATATATATATATATATAAGTGTGTGTGTGTATATATATATATAAATATATAATGTATGTGTGCGTTTTAGTGTGCGTGTGTGGGTGGCCGAGAGACACCACAACAGCCGAAGGCTGTTATGGTGGTATTGTGTGTGTGTGTGTGTTGTGTGTGTGTGTGTTGTGTTGATAGGTGGTAACCTGGCGATATGTGTGGAGTGTATATGTATATATGTATATGTGTGTTTTAGTGTGCGTGTGTGGATGGCCGAGAGAAACCACAACAACCAAAGGCTATTATGGTGGTGTTGTGTGTGTGTGTGTGTTGTGTTGATCGGTGGTAACCTGGCGGTATGTGCAGTGCATGTATGTATATTGTCACACCCCGGTCTCAGGGCTCCCCGGGAGTGCGACCGATTGGTACACGACATTGTTCACTTTTTATTTGTTTGTTTTAAAAGATGTTTACGCAGCGGAAAAACATTTCACAATTTATTTCATAAAATAAAATATTCTGATGATTTATAAACAAAACAAACTTTCATATATTCCTTGGAAATTAAAGACCCATAATTTTACATACATAGTTCAACGCAATGTTTACAAAATTTTCTGTCTACTGACAGATATTTAAAACTTGCCACAAGGTCTATGCCTAGGAAACTTTAGTCCTTCCAGCACTATTCTTGCTAATATGTTCATCACAGGGTTTCCATGCCTAGGATTTATAGTCCATCCAGCACTAACACCTGACTAAACATATTTAATCATGTTTACTTGAAAAGGTTTGAAAGTAATACATCAGCGAGAAGCTGGTGAATACATTTAATTTGACACAAAATATTTCGACATGAATAACGATAAACAGTTAATCATAAATTAATGGTAAACCACACATTTAGCAGTCTATTTCAACTAGATGTCCCCCTCCATATATACTGGTATTGGTGCTCAGGCAGTCTTACTACGGGACTCTCTGGATCTGCACTGAGTCCGAACCAGCCCTAGTATGGGATTTTCACCCATCCCCAGGATATAATTTGATCAAACATACATATACTTCTGGTCTAAATGTTTTAGTAGAATACCTCTATGCATTAACATGGTTAACGTACTAATGCCATTTTCATCAAAATAAAATCATTTGAATGTTTGAAAGTATTAAACGTATTCACCTGGTAAGTTGAACAGAGCCTCTAAACTTGATAAGCTTGTGTTTCTGAACCTCGAATTAACTTAAGGATTAAGTCACGAGCTTCTAACACCTTGATTAATTCAAAACTCCTATACTTGTTGTCTAGAGCATATACACTGGCTTCCTAATCTCAGGTTATCTTTGTGGTGTTTAAAAGGTAGTAGAGAGTTTCATGTGCGAAAGTAGGGAAGTCGATCAAAAAGTTATGAAATGAAATGAAGCTAGAAACATCTATTTATATATGGATATTTCTTACTGATTAAGTATTTCTTACTTATTAAGTTTTATCCAAACTTAATTATTAAGTCCAAAACTTAGCAATTAAGTTGTATATTTTATTCAAACCTTAGCCATTAAGTTTTATATTATATTCAAAACTTAGCTATTACGTTTTATATTTTATTCAAGACTTAGCTATTAGTTTTACATTTTATTCACGACTTAGCTATTAAGCTTTATCCAAAACTTAGCCGTTAAGTTTTATCCTATTCTTTATCTAAACGTAGGCACTAAGTTTTATTCAATACTTAATTGTTAAGTTTTATCCATAACTTAACTATTAAGTTGCATCTGAAGGCTTAGCCATTAAGTATTTATCTAAAAACTTAGTCATGAAGTCACGCTTGCAACATAACTATGATTATTTATTGACAAATATAATATGAAAATTCGCAAGTGTTACATCCTCCCCACCTTTATTTAAATCTCATCCTCGAGATTTATTGGAATAAGTGTGGATATTTCTTTTCATTTCTGACTCTAGTTCCCACGGATATTCAGGACCTCGTCTTGAGTTCCATTTTACCTTTACCAATACTAGCTTTCTTCTCTTTAGATGTTTTTCTTGACGGTCTTCAATTTGAAAAGGTTGTTCGATAAATCTCAACTTTCGTTAACCTCTACATCTTGTAATGGCATTGCTAGCGATTCATCAGCCAAACATTTACGTAAGTTGGACACATGAAATACATCTTGTACTCCATTCATCTCATTTGGTAATTCTAGTTGATAGGCTACTGGTCCGATTCGTTTTAAGATTTTAAAGGGTCTAACAAATCGAGGACTTAAGTTTCCCTTCTTTTCGAATCGTAAAATACCTTTCCATGGTGATACCTTTAGTAACACCTTGTTATCGACGTTAAATTCTAGTGGCTTACGTCTTTTGTCGGCATAACTCTTCTGACGATCGCGAGCTGTCTTCAATCTTTCTCTGATCTGTAGTACTTTATCAATTGTCTCTTGGACTATATCAGGTCCAGACACTTGATTCTCTCCAACTTCAGACCAACACACTGGTGTTCTACATTTTCTGCCGTATAAGGCTTCAAATGGCGCTGCCTGGATGCTTGAGTGATAACTATTGTTATATGAGAATTCCATTAGAGGTAGATGATTATCCCAACTGCCTGAAGTCTATCACACATGCTCGAAGCAGATCTTCTAGCGTTTGGATCGTTCTTTCGCTTTGTCCATCAGTTTGCGGATGATAAGCAGTGCTTAGATTTAATCGAGTTCCTAACGCTTTTTGAAAGCTTTGCCAGAACCGAGACGTAAAACGACTATCTCCATCTGACATGATGGATAGTGGCACACCTGTAACACCCGAAAGTTTGACTTTTGGTAGGTTGTGCGACTGAGCCTCAGTCGCCTGGGATTTATGCGACTGGAGGTTCAACCGCATGCTATTCGGCCGATTGAAGCTCAACCGTACGAATGGAGTTAGATCGCCCGAATGAAGGATGAACCGCATGGAACTCATGCGACTGGGGTCCAGTCGCATGGTGTTCATGCGACTGAAGGTCCAGTCGCCCCTGGACCAGATGCGACTGAGCTGTGGGTATAAAAGAGGAGCAGCTCTCATTCTCCTCCCAACACTTAGAAATTTCAGTCGGGAAGAGCAGAGAGTGAACGAGAGCAGAGAAAGAAAAGAGGGAAAGTGCTGACCGAGCTCCGAATTTGTCGAGAAGCTAGCCAAATCGAAGCTCATCAACTCCTACCTGTTAATGTGAGTTCTAAGACCCCTCTTTTACACGTTTTTGAATGATTTTGGGGCTGGAATCACATAGAAACCCTATTTTTGAAATAGTGTAAGTTTGACCCATTTGGGTGAATCTTGAGTAATGTGTTTATAGTAAGAATTAGGACTTGTATATGCTTGTATGATGTCCTAGTATGAATCCCTGAGACTGGGAGGGTCGATTTGGGCTGAAAATGGGTTTATGATGAGTTTGAGTGCGTTGGTTCGCGACTGCTGTTCATGAAGAACTCCAGTCGCTGCCCAGTTAGGGTTATGCGACTGAAGGGCCATTCAGCCGAATGAGGATTAGTTGATGTCCAATCGCACGATTGAGGCTCAGACGCACGATTGAGCCTCAGTCACACGATAGGCCATGCGATTGAGGGTTTCGGTCGCATAGGTCCAATCGCAGGGTAGTTCAGTCGTACGGTTAAGAGTTAGTCGCATATAGCCCAGTCGTATAGTGTCTATTCGTGCGGAAGGAAGTCCAGTCGCACGATTGTATGCCCATTCGTATGAAAGCCCAAATCGCATGGTCCAGTCGCATGGAGGACATGCGACTGGGATAGGTTCAGTCGCCCGAATAGGGCTGATGTGAATGTATAGAGAAGTGTGTGTATGATGTATGTATGTCAAGTATGATGTGGCCATGATAGATGGTGAATACTGATGATTTGTGAATACTTATGTTCCTTATGTAAATGTATGTTATCTTTTAATAACTTTACGTGAATGAATGAAAGAATGAAAAGAATGTATTAAGAACGTAAAGTGAAATATAATTAAAGAAGGAACATGATGAACGAATGCATGCATTAACGAATGAATGAATGAATGTAAGTAAGGCTTGCAAGCAAATGAAAGGAGGTGCACACCCCTGGCAGGTGTTAGCTCAACGGTGTGCGGGTTAGCTACCCCGAATGATGCACATCGGGGTCAGTCTTTGTGATTGACCAGAAGTATGTATGGGATCCTTGCCGCTTACCCTAGGTGACTGGATCAGCATTAGTGCACAACGTTCGTGATTGATCATCACAGGTCCAGCACCCGCATTTGTGCACAACGTTCGGGGTATAGCATATGGCATTGATCCAGAAGTAAAGTGAAAAGATAAGTGGTGCATGTACCTACCCCAGGTGACTGGATCAGCATTTGTGCACAACGTTCGTGGTTGATTACCATAGGTCTAGCACCAGTAGTATGTATGATGTAAGCGGGTATTGTACATGTCACCGAATGTAAAGAATGTTCGAACCAATGTAATGAATGTATGAATGAATGAAACAAACGTTCGAACAGAAGTAATGAATGAATGTAAAGTATGTACGTGTGAAAGTGAAGGAGAATGATGAATGGTACACGAATGAATGATTAATGAACGAAGGATGAAGATAATAATAATATTATCTACGTGTACATAAGATGTGTGAACACATGTATAAAAGAACGGTTAATAAGAATAAAAGTATGTTTTATTATAAAACTAGAACTCACTCAGCAACGCTGACTTTTTATGTGTTTTCCAGTTCGCAGGTAGTGTTGCTGAGGATGGCACGAGGCGGCTACTCAGCTCTTTTGGAATGGCATTCTCCATTTGATAATGCTGCAACGTCATGTGTTGTGGGCCCGTAATGCACGCAACACGTCATGTTGCATGCAAGTGTGAGATTTCTTAAGAATCCTGATAAACGGGATTACTTAAGGAATCTCCTTTATGATGAAAAAGATATTTTTGAACTTAATATCTTCTATTAGAGGTCACTGTATATGACCCTATGATTGCTGAGCTTCAGCAGCAATCATAGTAAAGCTAGGCAATGTAAGGAAAGCTTGTATTTTGTAATCAAGACAATGATGTAAAAGCTTTTATGATGAAATGAGAATGTATATTTTATCAATTCCGCTGCGTTATTTTATGATTATATACTTTATGTATGTATTATGTGCGATGAAGAACCAACAGTAAGGTGCCCGGTGAGCGGGGCCTTACAAGTTGGTATCAGAGCAAAAGTTTAAGTAAAATGGGTAAATTTTCAAAATAAACCTAAAACTTAAACTGAGAAATGGGACAGAAAGGGGATGAATGCCATCTGAGTAGCTGCGTGCCATCAGGTATTTTCTTAAAGATAATCAAAGTTATGTGCGTGTGTAATGTGGTTTATGTGTGCTGTTAGATTTAGATACTGATGTAGTCAGTAAGGGTAATGCTTGGGGTGCGAAAAGTAGAGTAAGTGACTAATCATAACTGGCCACTGTAATTAGCAACTTACTGTACTTAACATAAACTGAGCTATTTCCTTGAATGACCGTGTTGGTATTTGAACCTTTCATTGTGAGATAGAAGATGGTCGGTGGTAGATCATCTAAAGCCCCACTTGGTGGAGGCAGTGGCGGAAGTGGTGCAGAACCACGAGACACAAGAGGAAGGCCTAGACGAGAGAAGGAGGTTCCTGAAGAACCTAATACTACTCCCTCGGGGGAGTGGATGAGAGTGATGATTTGAGGGCCTCGGTGAAAGAGGCAGTGGTCGAGGAGGTGCACCAAGTCATGCAGACGATCTTACCGTCTGTAGTGACCGAAGTGATAAAAGCTGTACGCGAAGATGAGAGGTGAGGGAGGAATCGAGCCTCAGGGAGGCGGCAGCAGCAACAAGAGCCGGAAACGATTCTTTCTGATGATGAGGAGGAGGAGGAGGAGGAGGCCGAGCGTGAGACAACACGGGGTTGTAACTACGGGGCATTTATGAGGTGCAAGCCCCCGACTTTTGATGGTTCTGGTACAGCTACCGATGCTCCCCAATGGGTGAGAGAGATGGAGGCGGTCCTCGATACCAGTGACTGCCAGGAGGATAAAAAGGTGAAGTTTGCTACCCACTCGTTTACGGGGGCGGCATTGTGCTGGTGGGACAATATTGTCCAGGCCGAGGGTAGCAGGGCCATTGGAAAGATGAAGTGGTCTGAGTTGAAGAGAATGGTGATCGAGGAGTTTAGTCCTCGTCGGAGATGGACGAAATGGCACGGTTAGTGCCAGAGCAAGTGACGCCGGGTGTCTCGCAAGATTAACCGGTATATTCAGGGGTTGCCAGCCGAAATTCGTTGGCATTTGATTTCCGCTCGACCTAGTACTTTCAGGTCGGCGGTGGATTTAGCTGGGAGGTTGTACGATGAACGAGCTGCACTGGAGAAAGCTGAGGGTAGTAAGAAGGGAAGTGATGAAAGGAAGTGGCAGGGAAAGAGGTTGGGTCGAGGTGATACTTCGACAAGCAGCAAGAAGGCACGGGTTGATGATCGTCGTGTGGTCACGTCAAGTACAGGGTCGAGAAAGTGTGGGAAATGTGGGAGAGAGCACGGTGGCGAGTGCAGATGGGGGCTGAATGTCTGTTTCAAGTGTGGAAAGCCCGGTCGTATGGCGAAAGAATGTAAGGGCTTGAAGTGTTTTAACTGTGGGGAAAGTGGTCATATGAGTAAAGATTGCAAGAAGCCGAGGTCCGAGGGTTCCGGCGTGAAGAAGACAGGGGGCGAAGGGTCGAAAGCAAGCGCCAGGGCATTCACGATGACGCAGGAAGAGGCTAGGACGGACCCCGATATAGTGTCCGGTACGTTTCCGGTGAACCAAACTTTAGCCTCTGTATTATTTGATTCGGGTGCCAGTAGGAGTTTTATTTCCGCTGCTTTTTGTGCCAAATTGCCCGTTAGTAGTAGGCGTGTGGATGTGCCGTTTGATGTAGAGACTGCTATAGGAAAAACCACCAGGATTACCGAGGTGATTGAGGGTTGCGATATAGAACTGGAGGGTCACAAATTCCCAGGTAAACCATTTGCGATGACGTTAGGCGGTTTCGATTTGGTGCTTGGGATGGATTGGTTGGCAGATGTCGAGGCGAACATTGTGTGTCGCAAGAAGATGATCAGTTTGACAGCGCCCGACGGTAGTCCAGTGACAGTTTATGGCGATCGGGTTACTATGATTCCGAAGGTGATCTCAATGGCAGTGGCGGGGAAATGTATGAGGCGTGGATGTAACGCCTTTTATGTTATGTAAAGGATGTAGAAAAGCCAACACCACAACTATCTGATGTTCCGGTTGTGTGTGAGTTCCAAGACGTGTTCCCAGAAGACTTATCAGGATTGCCACCTGACAGAGAGATCGAGTTCCAGATGGATCTGATCCCAGGCGCCCAACCTGTTTCCAAAGCACCATACCGATTGGCCCCGACAGAGATGAAAGAGTTGATGGAGCAGTTACAAGAGCTGCTGGATAAGGGGTTTATTAGACCGAGTATCTCACCTTGGGGTGCTCCGGTCCTGTTTGTAAAGAAGAAAGACGGTAGTATGAGGATGTGCATCGACTACCGCGAGCTGAATAAGTTGACGGTGAAGAACAGATACCCCTTGCCGAGGATCGACGACTTGTTTGATCAGCTTCAGGGTGCTAGTTGGTTTTCACGAATAGATCTTCGATCAGGCTACCATCAACTGAAGGTGAAGGAGCAGGATATCCCTAAAACAGCCTTTCGTACGCACTACGGTCACTATGAGTTCCTTGTCATGTCCTTTGGGTTGACCAATGCGCCAGCTACTTTTATGGACCTGATGAACAGGGTGTGCCGGCCGATGTTGGATAAATCAGTGATTGTATTCATTGATGACATCTTGATTTATTCAAAGAGCGAGATTGAGCATGCCGGTCGCATTCGCGAAGTTCTGGAGACGTTGAGAAGGGAGAAGTTGTATGCTAAATTCTCCAAGTGCTCATTCTGGTTGTGTGAAGTTCAATTCTTGGGTCACGTGGTAAATCCGGACGGGATTATGGTCGATCCGGCGAAAGTGGAAGCAGTGATGCAATGGAAGTCTCCAAAGACGCCATCCAAGATCCGCAGTTTCTTGGGTTTGGCAGGCTACTACCGAAGGTTTATCCAAGACTTTTCCAAGATTGCTTCTCCACTGACCAAGTTGACCCGAAAGGATGTGAAGTTTGTATGGGGTCAAGCTCAAGAGAAGGCGTTTGAAGAACTGAAGACGAGATTGACCCAAGCTCCAGTATTGGCGTTACCCGAGGGGAGTGAAGATTTGGTGGTTTATTCTGATGCTTCCTACTCGGGGCTGGGATGTGTATTGATGCAAAGGGGAAAGGTGATAGCCTATGCATCCCGACAGCTGAAAGTTCATGAGGTTAATTACCCTACTCATGACTTGGAGCTAGCAGCTGTGGTTTTCGCGTTGAAGATGTGGCGGCACTATTTGTACGGGACGAAGTGCACCATCTTCACGGACCACAAGAGCTTGAAGTACTTCTTCGAGCAGAAGGATCTGAATATGAGGCAGAGACGGTGGTTGGAGCTAATAAAAGACTACGATTGTGAAATCCATTACCACCCGGGCAAAGCCAACGTGGTGGCTGATGCCCTTAGCCGAAAGGAGAGGCCCGAGCCAATTCAGGTGAAGGCGTACCAGCTAATCATGACCTCCGACGTGATGAAACAAGTCAGAGAGTTCCAGGACGAAGCACTGAAAAAGGATCGTCTAAACTCTGAACGAATGAGAGGTCTGGTCGCAGAACTGGGTGAAAACACGTGTGGTGCCAAGACTCGATTTGGGCGAGTGTGGATTCCTCGATTCGGGGATCTACGTATGAAGATCATGGATGAAGCCCATAAAACTCGATACTCCATTCATCCCGGTGCTACCAAGATGTACCAAGATATGAAGAAAGATTATTGATGGCCGAGTATGAAACGTGATGTGGCGGAGTATGTGAGTAAATGCCTCACGTGTTTGCAAGTGAAGGCAGAGCACCGGAAGCCGTATGGAAAGATTCAACCGTTGGACATACCGGAATGGAAGTGGGAGCACATCACCATGGATTTTATCACAAAGCTGCCACGTACCCCGAAAGGGTATGATACGATCTGGGTGATTGTGGATCGATTGACGAAGAGTGCTCACTTCTTGCCGATGCGCGAGACATATTCGTCCAAAAGGTTGGCCGATCTTTTCATCAAAGAGATTGTGACTCGTCATGGTTTACCGGTGTCGATTGTGTCTGATCGCGACACCCGGTTTACATCCAAATTCTGGAAGATATTTCATGATGCCATGGGGACGAGGTTGCATATTAGCACGGCTTATCATCCTCAAACTGATGGTCAGTCGGAAAGGACCATTCAGACTTTGGAGGACATGCTCCGGGCATGTGTTATCGACTTTGGGGGAAGTTGGGATGACCACCTACCGTTAGCTGAATTCTCGTACAACAACAGTTATTATGCCAGTATCGGCATGCCACCCTATGAGATGCTATACGGTAGGAGATGCAGGACACCCGTCTGTTGGGGTGAAATTGGTCAGAAGGAATTGGGAAGCGTCGAAGTGGTCGAGGCTACGACTGAAAAGCTCGAAAGAATTAAAGCTTATATGAAGGCGGCCAAAGACCGACAGAAATCGTACGCCGACAAACGACGCAGGCCGATTGAGTTCCAGGTAGGAGACCGGGTTATGTTGAAGGTCTCACCTTGGAAGGGGATCATCCGATTCCGGAAGCGAGGTAAGTTGAGTCCGCGGTATATAGGCCCTTTCCGAATCATTGCTCGGGTAGGGGAGGTAGCCTATAGGTTGGATCTACCAGATGAGCTAAGTGGAATCCACCCGACTTTCCACGTGTCTCATCTGAGAAAATGTTTGGCGGACGAGGACATGGTCGTTCCACTGGGGGACATCGAGGTAGACGAACGGCTCAACTATGTAGAGCAACCAGTGGCGATCATCGATCGCAAAGAGAAGAGGTTAAGGAATAAAGTGGTTCCCCTTGTGCGTGTACAGTGGCGGCACAGGAAGGGATCCGAGTCAACGTGGAAAACTGAAGAAGAAATGAGGCAGCATTACCCACGATTGTTCGAAGAATAACAGGTTTCGGGGACGAAAACTAAATAAGGGGGGTGGACTTGTAACACCCGAAAGTTTGACTTTTGGTAGGTTGTGCGACTGAGCCTCAGTCGCCTGGGATTTATGCGACTGGAGGTTCAACCGCATGCTATTCGGCCGATTGAAGCTCAGCCGTACGAATGGAGTTAGATCGCCCGAATGAAGGATGAACCGCATGGAACTCATGCGATTGGGGTCCAGTCGCATGGTGTTCATGCGACTGAAGGTCCAGTCGCCCCTGGACAGATGCGACTGAGCTGTGGGTATAAAGAGGAGCAGCTCTCATTCTCCTCCCAACACTTAGAAATTTCAGTCGGGAAGAGTAGAGAGTGAACGAGAGCAGAGAAAGAAAAGAGGAAAAGTGCTGACCGAGCTCCGAATTTGTCGAGAAGCTAGCCAAATCGAAGCTCATCAACTCCTACCTGTTAATGTGAGTTCTAAGACCCCTCTTTTACACGTTTTTGAGTGATTTTGGGGCTGGAATCACATAGAAACCCTAGTTTTGAAATAGTGTAAGTTTGGCCCATTTGGGTGAATCTTGAGTAATGTGTTTATAGTAAGAATTAGGACTTGTATATGCTTGTATGATGTCCTAGTATGAATCCCTGAGACTGGGGAGGGTCGATTTGGGCTGAAAATGGGTTTATGATGAGTTTGAGTGCGTTGGTTCGCGACTGCTGTTCATGAAGAACTCCAGTCGCTGCCCAGTTAGGGTTATGTGACTGAAGGGCCATTCGGCCGAATGAGGATTAGTTGATGTCCAATCGCACGATTGAGGCTCAGACGCACGATTGAGCCTCAGTCGCACGATAGGCTATGCGATTGAGGGTTTTGGTCGCATAGGTCCAATCGCAGGGTAGTTCAGTCGTACGGTTAAGAGTTAGTCGCATATAGCCCAGTCGTATAGTGTCTATTCGTGCGGAAGGAAGTCCAGTCGCACGATTGTATGCCCATTCGTATGACAGCCCAAATCGCATGGTCCAGTCGCATGGAGGACATGCGACTGGGATAGGTTCAGTCGCCCGAATAGGGCTGATGTGAATGTATAGAGAAGTGTGTGTATGATGTATGTATGTCAAGTATGATGTGGCCATGATAGATGGTGAATACTGATGATTTGTGAATACTTATGTTCCTTATGTAAATGTATGTTATCTTTTAATAACTTTACGTGAATGAATGAAAGAATGAAAAGAATGTATTAAGAACGTAAAGTGAAATATAATTAAAGAAGGAACATGATGAACGAATGCATGCATTAACGAATGAATGAATGAATGTAAGTAAGGCTTGCAAGCAAATGAAAGGAGGTGCACACCCCTGGCAGGTGTTAGCTCAACGGTGTGCGGGTTAGCTACCCCGAAGGATGCACATCGGGGTCAGTCTTTGTGATTGACCAGAAGTATGTATGGGATCCTTGCCGCTTACCCTAGGTGACTGGATCAGCATTAGTGCACAACGTTCGTGATTGATCATCACAGGTCTAGCACCCGCATTTGTGCACAACGTTCAGGGTATAGCATATGGCATTGATCCAGAAGTAAAGTGAAAAGATAAGTGGTGCATGTACCTACCCAGGTGACTGGATCAGCATTTGTGCACAACGTTCGTGGTTGATTACCACAGGTCTAGCACCAGTAGTATGTATGATGTAAGCGGGTATTGTACATGTCACCGAATGTAAAGAATGTTCGAACCAATGTAATGAATGTATGAATGAATTAAACAAACGTTCGAACAGAAGTAATGAATGAATGTAAAGTATGTACGTGTGAAAGTGAACGAGAATGATGAATGGTACACGAATGAATGATTAATGAACGAAGGATGAAGATAATAATAATATTATCTACGTGTACATAAGATGTGTGAACACATGTATAAAAGAACGGTTAATAAGAATAAAAGTATGTTTTATTATAAAACTAGAACTCACTCAGCAACGCTGACTTTTTATGTGTTTTCCAGTTCGCAGGTAGTGTTGCTGAGGATGGCACGAGGCGGCTACTCAGCTCTTTTGGAATGGCATTCTCCATTTGATAATGCTGTAACGTCATGTGTTGTGGGCCCGTAAAGCACGCAACACGTCATGTTGCATGCAAGTGTGAGATTTCTTAAGAATCCTGATAAACGGGATTACTTAAGGAATCTCCTTTATGATGAAAAAGATATTTTTGAACTTAATATCTTCTATTAGAGGTCACTGTATATGACCCTATGATTGCTGAGCTTCAGCAGCAATCATAGTAAAGCTAGGCAATGTAAGGAAAGCTTGTATTTTGTAATCAAGACAATGATGTAAAAGCTTTTATGATGAAATGAGAATGTATATTTTATCAATTCCGCTGCGTTATTTTATGATTATATACTTTATGTATGTATTATGTGCGATGAAGAACCAACAGTAAGGTGCCCGGTGAGCGGGGCCTTACAACACCATGTAAAGTTACTATTTCATTGACGTACAATTGTGCTAACTTATCCATGCTAAATGTTTCTTTCATTGGAATGAAATGAGCGGACTTAGTTAGTCGATCAATGATAACCCAGATAGTATCATTCTCACGACTTGTTCGAGGAAGTTTAGTAATAAAATCCATGGTTATCATTTCCCATTTCCAGACAGGTAGTTCAAGTTGTTGTAGTAAACCTAAAGGTTTCTGGTGTTCTGCCTTAACTTGAGAGCATGTAAGACATTTTGCAACATATAGTGCAATGCTCTTTTTCATACCTATCCACCAGTACTTAGTTTTCAGATTCTTATACATTTTATCGCTCCCTGGGTGCATTGTATATCTAGACTTATGAGCTTCTTCAAGTATTCTTTCTCTCAGATGACCAGCAATTGGCACCCAGATTCTCTTATTTAATCTGATTAGTTCATCGTCTCCTTTGACCAACTGATCAAGCATTACCTTCATTCCTTCTTCTTTTTCTATATCTTCTAACGCTATTTTCTGAGCATTCTTCAATTGACTAAGTAAATCAATTTGAAGATCAAGCCTTAAGACACGAACCCTTTTTGGCTTTTCTCTTTCTTTTCTACTCAAGGCATCAGCCACAACATTGGCTTTACCTTCATGATAACAGATTTCACAATCGTAATCGCTTATGATTTCCATCCATCTCCTCTGTCTCATGTTTAGTTCCTTCAGACTAATATATATTTTAGACTATTATGGTCAGTGTAAATAGTAAATTTGACTCCATAAATATAGTGTCTCCATATCTTTAGCGCAAAGATTATGGCACCAAACTCCAAATCGTGAGTCGTATAATTCTTCTCGTGTGTTTTTAGTTGACGTGATGCATAAGCGATAACTTTATTTCTTTGCATTAACACACATCCAATACCAATGTGTGAAGCATCACAATAAATGACAAAATCTTTAGTACCCTCTGGCAAAGTCAGGATGGGTGCATTTGTTAACTTTTCTTTAAGGGTCTTGAATGCTTTATCCTGTTTTGGTCCCCACTCGTATTTTGCGGATTTTCGAGTCAAAGATGTAAGAGGGGTAGCGATTCGAGAAAAGTTTTGAATAAATCGACGGTAGTATCCTGCCAATCCAAGGAAACTACGAACTTTAGATGGGGATGCAGGGATTTCCCATTTAGAAATAGCCTCAATCTTGGAAGGATCCACTTGAATGCCTTTAACGTTTATAACATGGCCAAGAAATTGTACTTCCGTAAGCCAAAATTCACATTTCGAGAATTAACGTACAATCTCTTATTTCTGAGTACCTCAAGTAGTATTTTAAGATGGTTCGCGTGTTCATCTCGAGTTTTGGATTAGATAAGAATATCATCTATGAACACGATTACGAACTTATCTAAATAGGCTTTACAAATTCAATTCATCTTCCATAAAAGCTACAGGGGCATTAGTGAGTCCAAAGGGCATAACTGTGAACTCATAATGTCCGTATCTAGTTCAGAATGCCGTTTTAGGAATATCTTCTTC
This sequence comes from Flaveria linearis, assembly GCA_024085815.1. Lineage (NCBI taxonomy): Eukaryota > Viridiplantae > Streptophyta > Magnoliopsida > Asterales > Asteraceae > Flaveria > Flaveria linearis. Next base: position 177,949 of record JABSNV010001336.1, on the reverse strand, counting down.
TTGAACTTTGAGCTGGTGATAACCTGATCTTAGATCAATTTTAGAAAAGTAACACGCTCCCTGAAGTTGATCAAATAGATCATCGATTCGAGGAAGTGGATACCGATTTTTGATGGTTACCTTATTTAGCTCATAATAATCAATACACATACGCATTGATCCATCCTTCTTCTTAACAAATAGAATTGGAGCTCCCCAAGGCAAAGAACTCGATCGAATAAATCCCTTCTCTAACAGTTCATCTAACTGTTGCTTTAATTCTTTTATTTCTGTTAGAGCTAATCTGTACGGGGCTTTAGCTATTGGTGATGTACCCGGTACTAGATCAATTCTAAATTCAACTTCTCGATCAGGTGGGATCCCCGACAATTCATCTGGAAAGACATCGGTAAATTCGGTACAACTGGCACGTCTTTAATATTTTTCTTCATTTGTCATCTGATACAATGATCAGATATGCCAAACATCCTTTCCTTAAGCATTTGGTTACTTTTAACATCGAGATTATTCCAACATGATTTGTTGGTTTGTCACCTTTGACAATAATCTCTTCTCCAGTAGGCACATAGAGTTTAATAAGCTTTTGATTACAAATGATATATGCTTGGTTCGAGGCCAACCAGTCCATACCAAGTACCACGTCAAATCCCGCTAATGTCATAGGCAAAAGTTTCACAGGGATGACATGATTAGAAATAGTAATCCTACCGTTATCTAAGGATTCTGAGATTTTAACTAGATCTCCGTTTGCGGTTTCAACTTCATAGGATTTGTCTAACCTTACTAGAGGTTCATTTAACAAACTACAGAACTTATAGTCTATGAAGCTTTGGTTGCACCGGAATCAAATAAAATTCAAGCATAGACATTATTGATAAGATGTGTACCGGTAATGACGTCCGGCAAGTCAACAGCCTTACGAGTATTCATCACAAATGCTCATGCTGTCTTCTTCACACCAGGATCTGTCTTGGTTCCAGATCCTCCAGCACCACCTTCTTTAATAAGCCTTGGGCATTCAGACTTGTAGTGCCCTTATTCATTGCAGTTAAAACAAGTTATCACCCTTTTCCTGTAGCAAGCCTCAGAAGTATGTCCTGAAGACTTGCAATAGTTACAGAATAGAGTGGATTTGCATCTTCCCGTGTGTCTCTTCCCGCACGTTTTGCATCTGGGGAGAGAGTATGAATCTTCTTTCTTTCCTTGCCCTTTATCAAGTTTCTTTGTCTCTGTATTTGGTTTATGGACCACCTCTTTCTTCTTATTCTCTTCATGGGTTCTAACCATTCCATCTGTCAAAAGTCCAGCTAACTCTACCACAATCTGTGGCATGACGGCCTTCACCATATCACGAATTTCATTGACCAGTCCCCAAATATAGCGACTGATCATGTTGCATTCAGGTGTCACAAGATGTGGCACGAGTCGGGCATATGCAAAGAAGTATTATACCCCTTGTTATCTGAACCAGCCATTCGAAGATTCAAAAATTCATTGGTGATTTTCTCCTTTTCGTTCATTGGACAGAACTTTCGAGTTACCAATGCACGAAATTCATCCCAAGTCATTGAATAAGTCTTATCTCGTCCCTTTGACTGAATAATAGAGTTCCACCATTCCAATGCCTCATCTTTGAAAGAACGTGAGGCGAACAGAACCATGTCCTCATTAGCACACTTGCTAATGGCTAAGACTGCTTCAATCTTTTCTAGCCACCGGATGGCTGCAATTGCACCATCGTTGCCTGAAAATTCAGTAGGTTTATATGCTTGAAATGTTCGATATGAACATCCATCCTGTTTCTTCCTTTTCTTAGGCGTTTCATCTTTAAAATTTTCGCCACTCGAGCTATGATGATCATCATCTTTCTTTCTAGATCTTGAAACTTCTTTAGTTTGACTGGGAGGTTCTTTTTCTTTTAATGCCGCGATTATGGTAGGAATCGCGTCTTTAATTCCCCCAGCGATCATCCTTTGTATTTCAGCTTTCTGGGTCGCACGATCTTCATCTTCATTAACTATCTTACGATTCCCTCTGGTATACACCGCGGGTCTACTATCATTGTTGTTTGACATTCTACAACGAGAATAAAAGGGAGTATCTTAATACTAAGATTCGAATTTTTCGTAAATAGTATTATTGGATCCTTTGATAGGTAATTCATCGTTTACGAGAAATAAGGTTCGTTAATTATGTCAGTATAATACTTTTTCCGATATCCTGCATATCAATATAACAAGGCATCTAGCTACCTTTTCTTAGTAGGCAATATTTATAATATTGGTTAAAGCCTAGATACTAAGACAAGTATCTAATTCGCTAAAACCTGTGGCTCTGATACCAACCTGTCATATCCCGGTCTTAGGGCACCCCGGGAGTGCGACCAATTGGTACGCGACATTGTTCACTTTTTATTTGTTTGTTTTGAAAGATGTTTACGCAGCGAAAAAACATTTCACAATTATTTCATAAAATAAAATATTCTGATGATTTATAAACAAAACAAACTTTCATATATTCCTTGGGAATTAAAGACCCATAATTTTACATAACATTGTTCAACGCAATGTTTACAAATTTTCTATCTCCTGACAGATATTTAAAACTTGCCACAAGGTCTATGCCTAGGAAACTTTAGTCTTTCAGCACTATTCTTGCTAATATGTTCATCACAGGGTTTCCATGCCTAGGATTATAGTCCATCCAGCACTAACACCTGACTAAACATATTTAATCATGTTTACCTAAAAAGCTTTGAAAATAATTCATTAGCGAAAAGCTAGTGAATACATTTAATTTGACACAAAATATTTCGGCATGAATAATGATAAACAGTTAATCATAAATTAACGGTAAACCACATTTAGCAGTCTATTTCAACTGGAAGTCCCCCTCCATATATACTGGTATTGGTGCTCAGCTAGTCTTACTACGGGACTCTCCGGATCTGCACTGAGTCTGAACCAGCCCTAGTATGGGATTTTCACCCACCCCAGGATAAAATTTGATCAAACATACATATACTTCTGGTCTAAATGTTTTAGTACAATACCTTTATGCATTAACATGGTTAACGTACTAAAGCCATTTTCGCAAAATAAAATCATTTGAATGTTTTGAAAGTATTAAACGTGTTCACCTGGTAAGTTGAACAGAGCCTCTAAACTTGATAAGCTTGTGTTTCTGAACCTCGAATTAACTTAAGGATTAAGTCACGAGCTTCTAACACCTTGATTAATTCAAAACTCCTATACTTGTTGTCTAGAGCATATACACCGGCTAACTAATATCGGGTTATCTTTGTGGTGTTTAAAAGGTAGTAGAGAGTTTCATGTGTGAAAGTAGGGAAGTCGATCAAAAAGTTTTGAAATGCAATGAAGCTAGAAGCATCTATTTATATATGGATATTTCTTACTCATTAAGTATTTCTTACTTATTAAGTTTTATCCAAACTTAATTATTAAGTCCAAAACTTACCAATTAAGTTTTATATTTTATTTAAATCTTAGCCATTAAGTTTTATATTATATTCAAAACTTAGCTATAAGTTTTATCTTTTATTCAAGACTTAGCTATTAAGTTTTACAATTTATCAAAACTTAGCTATTAAGCTTTATCCAAAACTTAGCCGTTAAGTTTTATCTTATTCTTTATCTAAACTTAGGCACTAAGTTTTATTCAATACTTAATTGTTAAGTTTTATCCATAACTTAACTATTAAGTTGCATCTGAAGGCTTAGCCATTAAGTATTTATCTAAAAACTTAGTCATGAAGTCACGCTTGCAACATAACTATGATTATTTATTGACAAATATAATATGAAAATTCGCAAGTGTTACATATATTGTGTGTGTATGTATTCGACAGTGTGTGTGTATGCTCATTGGGTGTGTGTGTGAATATATATGTATGTGTGTGTTTATGAGTATGTGTGTATGTATTGGGTGTGCATCTATGGATGTATATATGTATGGTGTATGTTGTAATATGGCTGCCAAATATATATGTATGTATGAATTCATGTATATAGTAAGTATGTATGAAGTTATGAAATTTCAAGTGTGTGTTGATATATATATATATATATATATACACACACACATATATATACATACACATACATACACATACATACATGTGCTTATGTGTGAGAGTTATATGTATATAGATATATGTGTATGTGTGAGTGTGTGTGTGGGTATGTCAATTGGATCATAAATAAATGTCGGTTGGATTTTTGGGTCATCTAAGATCAAGAATTATGAGATTGAGATCAAAGGTCAACGGTTGTATTTTAGACAGCTTGCGGTCGAAAAATTGGGTCATTTGTGCGGGTGATACTTGGTCATATGAACTCCTAAATGAACCAATTTAAAGTCTAAAACTAAGTTTGAAAATTCTACTTTTCAACCCAATTGGTCTCGTCAAAAACCACAAAGTTTTGAGCACTAAAACAGTTGATACAAAAATATTGGTTAAAACTGAATTTTCTGGCAGATTGTTTGATCCGACTTTAGAAACACATAGCTCTATCAATTTTTATCAAAATGATCACATTTTCTCCAGAAAACAAATTCTATGTGTTATCTTTAAAATACAATTGGTCTCGCGTCATTTCGTTATCATTTCAACCTCGAAACTGATTTTACAATATCTGTGTGCACACAGTAAGAAATGCTAAATACTTTTAAATTACTAAATTGAGGGTAATGATTTAGACAACTAAATTTTGCTAGGTTTTGAAATAAATATTAATCAATACATATATGAGATGATATGGTACAAATATGTTATCACGTTGAAATAATGGAACCATGTAATTCTAAATATAAAATATATGTGTAAACAATAGTGGTGTGTATATTATATATTAATTATATGCATATATATATATATATATATTACTCGTGTTAGTAATAGGACTAATCAGATTATTTAGGTATATATATATATGATGTGAATCGGGCGTCAAACCCGAATCGACCCGAGAAAGATCGAATGTGTTATAATATGTATTAGGCGTGTTACAACTTCAACTATGTATTATAATAGGTGTTTGATTACTTGGGTTTATGCACGTTGTAAGAAGTCTTTTTGATTTCATTACTTGTTGTATCATACAAGGTGAGTTCCGCATTTTACTTACAGTTTTATAAATTTTTGAAGGAAAAGTATGCTCACCGTTTTTTTCTTCTGTGATTCCAATTATTCTGTTGGACTGTTGTGTTACTGTTTGCAAAGAATATCTGATTCATATATGTGTATTCTATGTTAGTTTATTTTCATTTGGCCCTGTTCGAGCCTATGGATAGTTTGTACCAAAAGTGGCCCTGTTTCGAGCCCTTGTATTGCCATTGGCCCTGTTCGAGCCTATGGATAGTTGGTACTAATAGTGGCCCTGTTTCGAGCCCTTGTATTGCGATTGGTCCTCTTCGAGCCTATGGACTATTGGTACCGATGAGACTTTATGTGTACGACAAGTGTGTAATTGTGAGGCTCAGGTTTATACGTGATACTACTTGCTTATAACCTTATGCACTTATGTCCTACCAAACTACTACATATCAAGTTTTTGTTTATTAATTAAACCTGCGAACTCACCAACCATGTGTTGACCTTTTGAGCATATTTTTTCAGGTATTAATAATCAAAGGGGATAGCTAGAGCCAGTGTCTTAGCAGAGACCCTAAGAATTTCTGTTGAAATTTATATTAGGGTTTTGGTCATTATTTAGTCTTATTCATGATTCTCATGTCGAACAATTCTTATGTTTGATTCTGTGTTAGATTTGATGTTGTGTTAATCTATAGACAATGCTAGTCGTCAAACTGATTAACCATGACACAAGTCACCATTGTGTCGGGTGATGTTAGACACGTGGGTCAATACATTATTATATCTCTATTAACTAACTAGGTGATGATGATCCCGTCTATTACATCCTCGTGTTTCTACTACAAGCGGGAGTGTGACTATAATACCCGTAATAAATAATAATAATAATAATAATAATAATTTATTAAAAGTTTATTAAACTTGGAAATAATTAAAAATTTGGGTTTAATAAGTCCAGGGGGCTAGTGGTCATTTCTGAAACTTGGAATTTATACTTTGGTCATGAAATAATAAAGGAAGAAAACCACAGGGACCATTCGTGTAATTGTTAAATCAACGGCTTTCTCTCTCTCCCCCTCGTTTTTCCGGCGGCTCTCCGGCGACTCCAAAACGCCAAAAATACTAGATTATAAAATACGAAACCGTCTCAAATGATTCGTGAACAAAAACCGAACACATGAACCCACTTCAATTTAAAAATGTGAGTGCGATCGATCCAAACCGACCCACATGCGACTTTCGCTGCTTTACACCTCTTAGATCGCACTACACCTCACAATAATTCGATTAAATTAATCCTAAACGAACATACATCTGTTTCTAAGCTATTAACGATCTAAATTACACTCGCAATCCAAAATTCATTTTGTTCGATCACCTCTGTTCATCGCGACCTGCAACTATTCGAAAACCAATTTCAGTGCTTCAAAACTCAAATTAAACAGAAGGCTTTTCATTCTTGAAGCCATTAGAAACTACCTGTATAATTAATTGGATTATCATCATCGTTGGATAGCAATCGAACTTCGCAGCAGTCGCGACCTGTTCTTCGTGGGTTCATCATCGAATCGACTTCAAAACAGGTAATTAAAGCTACCTACATGCTCGATTTTAGTCTAGGAATGAAAGCCCTATGCTTAATTCCATGAACAATCGCGAATCGATGTTCAATTTGGTGGATTTCGAAACTAGGGTTTATGTTGAATTGGGGGTTTGGATTCGGGATTGTTTAAAAGAATAAGAACCAAAACAGGTTAGGCGCAGGCACCCTAGCCTGGTTAAAGCGAAAGAGGGATGGGCAGGAGGTCACGGGTTCGAACCGAGCCCCTGCCATATTTTTTTAAGCCTTTCTAAGCTTTTAAAAATATGTAAAAATTTCCAAAAATTATAAAAATCAGTTCTGTTCACTCTCTTTATTTTTAAGAACATCTACATATTTTCTAGGAATTTATTTCTTTAAATGCCTTAATATTTCTATAAAATCTTGTTATAGAAAACACTATTATTTAATTATAATACTATTATTTAATTAAATAATGGATCACTATTATGTTTCAAAACAATACTGATATATTATGTAAATGAATAATATATAACTTTTGACAGTTATAGTTATATATAATATTAACAAACGTTATAAATAGTTCATTTTGTTTAAAAATAAGCTTTAAATAGTTGATTTAGTCCCGTATTTACAGCCAACTTACAGAGGCCATAACTTCTTCATAACAGATAAATATCAGTTAAACCTTATGTCCATGACGAAGTTCGTCGAAATACGAATCTGTTGATATATAAAACATCGCAAACTCATTCGTTTAGACCTCCAAACAATCGTTTTCGTAACAGCTAGCAGTTCTGCGCAGCTGTAAAGATCTACGTTTTTCTCATATTTCGGTAATCCAAATCAGAAACTTTTCTAAATGAAAGTTGTTCAAAAATCACTAATCTAGTAAACTGAATATTTCAGCACTTTTAAACGTCGTTTAGTATTTTTAATGAGTGCGAATATACAGGGGCAGAACTGGAATTTTTCCAATCTGAAATAAGAAAATCCAAACTATAATTTGCGTTACGTTATCGTAGGTTCTCACGGCATTAACCGAGCCTAGACCTTGTTTCTGATTATTGTCATTCGTGTATAAGGTATGGATTCTTGGTTATCCTTATCATAGTATAAATTCTGTTCCGTTATTTTGTAGTACGGATTTTTGATACTTTATTTCCGTTAATATGACTCATTTAGCCTTTATTAGTCGTATATCATTATTTATTTAATTATGCTCCGATTCGTCCGACTTATTAGTTTTGTTTATTGAGACCTGTAGCATGCAATATATATTTTATAAATTGTGCTCATTATTGCATGTTCCCATGAATATTTTATTGATATGTTATATGTTGGTAGCTGTACTACCATTTGATTTAGCACTCTGTTATTCGAGCTGTCCGACATGTCATTGAGGCGTCAGTGACATGACACTTTTCGTGACGGTGTTTATAAATAGTTCACGGCGTCTCCGTTAACACGTTAGTACTCAAGTAGTACTTTGGCCATAATTTTGGGAGGCGGATGGATCGATCCTAGTTCAGTTCAGATCAGTTCAGTTCCGGGGGATGGACTCATATGTGTACGCCCCACACACCATCTCATTAGTGCATAGTCTAGTTAGCTATGTACTTATTAGTTCAGTTTCGGCTCTGGGTACTTCTTATATACACGACTTATTTTGTTTGTATATACGCGTCGTGTAGATCAGTTCAGTTCAGTATTACATGTTCAGTTCAGTATCAGTATTATATGTTCAGATTCAGATTTTCGTTTTCCATATCATATGATCAGTTTAGTATCAGATATCAGTATGTTATGCTTCTTATCATTACTATTGTTATTTCCGTCACTGAGCAACTTTTGGCTCAGCGTATTTTCTTTTGTGGTGTTTCCTTATTTTATTGTAGGTAATCGGGTAATCCGGAAACCAGTGAAGAGTGAATTGAAGACCAAGATTGTATTTTACTTTAATTGATATAATGAATAACTTAATTAGGTTCTTTCGGATTATCTGGTTTGTTTGAATTTATCTCTTTTGACCGTCTCTTTAATATCATGGATTTGGTTTTTGATTTGATATCTGTAATAATGATACGTCAGCCTCTCCGGGTTGGGGTGTTACAGTTATGGTATCAGAGCAAAGGCTCTTTCCTGTAGAAAACTTAAACATTAATAATAAACTTATGAGGTAATGGGTAGATGTTGGGTTAGGATCTAACCTCTTTCCAATCTAAATTCTAGTGTTCACACGTATATCTTCATTTCCGATGGCTCCTAAGGGACGTGTGAACAACCGCAATAACTCGAATGGCCCCTAGCCTGATGCAAACTTGGAAGCACTGGTCGCTAATGTTGTCGACACTGCTATTTCGGGGATGCTCCCTAACATGATGGCTCAGACTGCCCAAACTGTTTTCCAGCAAATGCAGCAGGCTAATATGGTTGCAAACCAAGGGACACCACCTACTGGCAGTGCCACTGGAATGCCACCAGTTAGAAATGTTACCGGAGCACCACCTGTCGGTAACGCCACTAGCGCACCACCTGGTGGAAATGCCACAGGGGCATCATCTGGTGGTAATGCCACAGGGGCGCCTCCTGGTGGAAACAATACAGGAGCACCTTCCGGTGATAATACACCACCACACCGTGATGGTATTCATGTCTGGTTGGAACGTTTTCAGAAGCAAAGGCCTAAGTCTTTCAGTACTTCCAATGATCCGGTCGAGGTGCAAAACTGGATCAGTCGTATTGAGAAATTGTTTGAGGTACTTGGTGTTGAGGACGTATACAAAGTAAGGTTGGCTACATACAAGTTAGAAGATGATGCTCATAGATGGTGGACGACTGTGAAACAGCTAGAGGAGGAAACAAATATGCAGCTACACTTCCTTGGGATAAATTCCAAGGAATGTTTTATGAGGAGTACTTCACTGCTGCTGACCGCACTAAGTATCGTAGATAGTATGCTAACATTAGACAGAGGGATGATAAGCACATAATAGATTTCAAGACACGATTTACGCGGTTAGTGAGTTTTCTTGGTGCATCTGCAGGCTCACCGCATGAGCAGACAGAAAATTTTCAGTGGGCCATATGTGAAAGAGATCGAAAGTTTATATTGAATCATCGGTTTAAAGATATTAATGAAGTGGTTGATGCTGTTAAAAACCTATATAATGATAAAAGGAATGGAAAGAAGTCGTATGATGATAACCGTAAGCGGCCTAGAGAGAATGACCATGATCAGTCATCTTCTCATATGAATAAGAATCAGTCTTCACCACCACGAGACCGTCGAAATCGTTTTGATCGCAACAACAACAATAACTCTCGATCATGGAAGAATCAAAACCAGAACCAAAATCAACTCATAATCAGAGTTAGCAGGCTCCTACTCGTGCTCAACCACCAAATCAGCAGCACCCTAATCAGGATCGGAATGCTATCCCTCAGTGTAACACATGCGGGAAACTTCAAAAGGAAGCTTGTCGTCTGGCCGGAGGATTATGTTTCAGATACGAACGTGCAGGACATATGATTAGGGATTGCCCTCAGCGCGACCCTCGTAATAACGCTGGAGGGAATCAAGCTAAACCTGCAACTGGAGGACGAGTTTTTGCACTCACTGCAAATGAAGCAGCTAACGCACCAGGCATATTTCTGACCCCTTAGTTAGGGACGTATTATATACATATATATGTCTTATCCGATACTGATAGTAAACGCCCTAGGTATGATCTCCGGTACCCTTTGCATAGGGAAGCGGGATATTTATGTCCTATTTGATACGGGCGCTACGCATTCTGTCGTATCTCTTTTGTTTGCTAAGTACTTAAGGACTGCACCGACTGCGTTAGAGCACGCTTTGGCTATTACGACTCCACTAGGAGATTCGACTATCATCTCGCATGTCTATAGAGATTGTCCGATCAGAATCGAGTCTATTATTCGTAAAGCTGATTTGTTTCCTATGCAAATGAGTGACTTTGATGTCATACTTGGTATGGACTGGTTAACTCGACATCACGTTACTATTGAATGCCAGACTCGTCTTGTTTTATTTGGAAATCCTTAATGCCCTGAACTCGTTTATCAAGGGACTCAGCCTCGGAAATCGTTGAAAATCATCTCTGCGCTTAAGGCTCAGAAACTCTTATCGCACGGTTGCGTGGGATTCCTAGCTTCAGTGAAAGCTACATCTTCTGATAAGCCGAACATATCTGATTATACGATTGTATGTGATTTTCCAGACGTGTTTCCTGAGGAGTTACCCGGACTTCCACCAGATCGTGAGGTAGAATTCACTATTGATCTTATTCCAGGTGCTGAGCCGATTTCTAAGGCACCGTATCGTATGGAACCTATGGAGCTTAAGGAGTTAAAGGAGCAGTTACAGGAATTACTAGATTTGGGATTTATTAGACCAAGCGTCTCGCCTTGGGGCGCACTGGTCCTATTCGTGAAGAAGAAAGATGGTTCTATAAGACTCTGTATTGACTACAGAGAACTCAACAAGATCACTATCCGTAATCGTTACCCTCTGCCTCGTATTGATGTTTTATTTGATCAGCTTCAGGGTGCAAAGTTTTTCTCTAAAATCGATCTGAGGTCTGGTTACCATCAGTTAAAGATCAAAGATTCTGACGTCCCTAAATCTGCCTTCCGTACTCGGTATGGTCACTATGAGTTCCTGGTTATGCCGTTCGGGTTAACTAATGCCCCGGCCGTATTCATGGACCAAATGAACCGAGTCTTTCGCAAGTTCCTCGATAAGTTCGTCATTGTATTTATCGACGACATCTTAATTTATTCTAAAAGTAAGGAGGAGCATGACAATCATCTTCGTATCGTGCTCGAAACACTACGTGAAAAGAAGCTTTATGCTAAATTTTCAAAGTGTGAATTTTGGCTGAGCAAGGTAGCCTTTTTGGGTCATGTCGTTTCTGCGGATGGTATTATGATGGACCCTGCTAAAATAGAGGTGATCACTAAGTGGCCTAGACCGACCTCAGCCACAGAAGTCCGTAGTTCCTTGGCCTTGCTGGTTACTACCGCAGATTTGTCGAAGGTTTTTCTGTTATAGCTTTACCCCTTACGCAACCGTTAAGGAAAAGGGTTAAGTATTTTTGGAATGATGAACGAGAGAAAAGTTTTAAAGAGCTCAAGAAAAGATTGGTGTCTGCTCCTGTTCTCACACTTCCATCGGGCAAGGGTAGATATCAGATTTACAGCGATGCCTCTAAAAAGAGACTTGGATGTGTGCTAATGCAACATGGTAAGGTCATTGCTTATGCTTCACGGCAGTTGAAACCTTACGAGGTTAATTATCCTACGCATGATCTTGAACTCGCTGCTGTTATTTTCGCGTTGAAAATATGGCGTCACTATCTTTACGGAGAGACTTATGATATTTTTTTTACTGATCACAAGAGCTTGAAATATATCTTAACACAAAAAGAACTAAACATGAGGCAGAGAAGATAGTTATAGTTGTTAAAAGATTATGATGCCAATATTCAGTATCATCCGGGAAAGGCCAATGTGGTAGCTGATACCCTTAGCAGGAAGAGCTCAGGAACAGTAGCCTCCCTACAGCTACAACCTCAGAACATTACTGATCTTGATAGATTGGGTATTGGCCTACATATTGGCAAGAGCGACGGATATCTCGCTAGACTTCAGATTGAGTCAGACTTAATATTCCGGATTAAGAACGCACAGAAAGACGATGGTGAACTCTGGGAAATCTTACAGAATGTGGAGATTGGTAAACAATCAGAATTCAGAGTAGATGAGCATGGAGTAATCTGGTGTGATAAACGTTTATGTGTGCCTAATGATTCTTCTCTTCGAGAATCTTATTAGCTGAGGCACATAATTCCCCGTTCTCTATCCATCCTGGATCTACTAAGATGTATCGTGATCTTCGTCAGAATTTTGGTGGAATGGTATGAAAGAAGACGTGGCTAGATTTGTTAGCAAATGTCTTACTTGTCAACAAGTTAAGATTGAGCATCAAAGAGCTAGTGGACTGCTTCAGCCACTACCTATTCCTGTATGGAAATGGGATGATATTTCCATGGATTTTGTGACAGGATTGCCAAGAACATTCAAGAAGAATGATGCGATATGGGTTGTAGTTGACAGATTGTCAAAGTCGGCTCACTTTCTCCCAATTCAGCAAGGATTTGTTGATACATGTGTACCTAGATTCTGAGCTGAATGAAATATCTTTGTAATGTCTTGATTATATGTAATTGAATATTGATTAATGAAATACATTTAGTTGTTTATAGTATAATGTTTATATATTTCATTAATGGGTCGTGTAATGACTAATTATATAGGTTTGTGGTTGTTTGAATTGGTATGCATAATGTTGTAATGATTAACACATTCAAACTTAACATGATGAAGTTATCATGCGAATGGGCCATGCCAATGGACCATACGCATGAATAACTTCATGCGAATGGCTCAGTCATGCGACTGAACCATGAGACTGGATCAGTCGAAAGACTGAAGCATGAGATTGAACCAGACGTACGATTGAAGGCTCAGTCGTGTGTATGGATCAACCGCATAGCTCAATCGCACGACTGAACCATGCGAATGGTTCAGTCGCCCGAATGAGAAACCCTTACCTATAAATACCACCTAGTTCGTGGAAAAACGTAACACTTCGAATAGTCATAACCCTAGTCGACCCAGAGCGCCCTGTTCGTCCATTCCAACTTCACAGAACGTCCTAGATCATTCCTAATCCATTCTTAACATTTTCTAATCGTTAGGATTGATCTTGATTTCGTTCTCCCTGATTGGATCGCCAATCAAATAGGATTCCGCACTATTTGATCTGGTATAACTTAGAATCAGTTAGTACTCCGTACGTACACGGTCCTAACAAGTGGTATCAGAGCTTAGGCTCTTGATTCTTCGTTGATTCAATCGTTTTTGTGAAAAAGTCTACGTTTTTACGCGAAAAGATCTATTCTTTCTGCTAAAAATCGAGTCTTTACGTGTGCATGTTCTGAAAAATCAGTATTTTTCGAGTTTCAGCCGTCTAGGGTGCAAAAACTTGCATTCTAGGTCAAAGTTGCGAAAAATCTCGTTTTCAGCCGACCCAGTCGCACGATTATCTCAATCGTACGACTGAACCCAGTCGCCCAGTTCAGTCGCCCGATTGAGTCAGTCGTATAGCCAGTCGCCCGATTGAGTCAATCGCCAACTCCAGTCGCCCAGCTGATTTGTTCGGTCTGTTCAGTCGCCTAAGTATCTCAGTCGCCTGTTCATTCATACGTTTGAGTCCAATCGCATACAGCTAGTGTCAGTCGTATCCCAGTCGCATACAGTCCAATCGCATACACCCCAATCGCATACAGCCCTTCGCATTAGTAGTTTAATTCACAAGTTAAATTAATAAAAGAATGGACTCAGAAAATTATGCCATGTCAGCTGGAAAGGACTCGAGGATACAGAACTTGTTGTTACTGGAGAATGAGATAGGGAACCATAACAAGGCACCTAACTATTGACTATAGAGGACTTTCCACAATGGAGACAACGTTTTGAGATTTATCTTAATGGCATGGATACTAACTTATGGAACTCTATTGAGGTTGGTTATAAAATACCCGTGGGGGCTGATGGTGTTCCTTGACTTTGAGTGGACTCACCGATGCACAGAAGGTTGCCTACAATGCAGAGAAGAAAGCCTATGCTATTTTGACCCAATCCATTCCCAAGCCCATTTTTCACCAATACTCAGAGCACAAGCAAAGTAAAAAACTGATGGAAGTTCTTGAGAAGAGGTATGATGGAAATTCTAATTTAAAGGCACTGAAAGGTAAAGCGTTGAAGAAGGAGTTTGATAACTTCTCAGCAATTGGGAATGAAAGCTTGGATGAAATCGTCGATCGTTTCTATCATCTGATGAGTGAACTTCACACTCATGGTGTTAAGACATCAATGGAAGACAAAGTATTAAGCTTGGCAGAGGGTCTACCTGAAAAGTGGGATTCATTCATTTCCACTCTGCGATACAACTCAGTTTTAGAAACCTTGGATATAAATGACTTTATTCTAAAACTGAGAGAGGAAGAAGTGCGACAAAAGTACAAGGCAAAGAAGGGTTCTTATGCTCAAGACCCCTCACTCTACAATGTCACTCCTACTTCCACCCCTGCTGCAAAGTCTTCTGGTGCACCTCTGCAAACAACCTTCGTGTCCAATGCATCTCCAACTGCTGAACAAGGCTCATCATCTGCGAATGAGTCTCATGGTGCATCTGGAGTTATTCAAACTCCTATTGTTACTCAGTCTGCAAAGTTGACAACAGAAAATCTGGGAAAAGTAACAGTGGAGGTTGCTAAAGAGCACATGGATCTACTTGCTGTTGTTGTGCACTCTTATGATGGTTTGGTGGTGGGCAAGATTGGTAATTGCCACCTTGCTGATGAAGATTATGAGCAAGTAGATGAGAATGAGCTGGAAAGAATGGACATTATGTGGGCTCTTGCAAGTGCTGTCCGAAGAGCCAAGAAATTTGTGAAGAAAACAGGGCAAAATCTCGTGGCTACTAAAGATACAACCTTTGGTTTTGACAAGTCTAAAGTCACGTGCTTCAATTGTGGAGAAAAGGGCCACTTTAAAAGGGAGTGTTCGAAGCCTAAGAAGACTGGGAACGGGAATCCATTTTTCTCGTTCAACAGGCAAGATAAAGACAAGAAACCAACATCCACGGGAAGTGATTCTAAAGCTATGGTAGCACAAGGAGATGAAGGACAAGACTGGTCCTTTCGATTCGTGTCTGATGAGCTAACATAGCGTCTGTGGAGGACTTGAACGAAGACTCAGCAAGTGAAGGGGAAAGCTTAGCTGAGGTTGATACTACTGATTTGGAAGAGACGTTTGATGCTGTTGATGAAATTGTCCAGAATGAGTTGAATTCAGAATCTGAAACTCAACCTACGTCTCAGAATGCTTTCATGGCTGGCACGTCGACATCTACACAGGTACAATCTAAAGATGAATTATTTGATAAACATGCTTGTGTTGAATGTGATAAATTTAGGGAAAGCATTGATCTAAAATTTGCTAGGTTGTTAGAACACAACGATAACTTAGTAAATGACTTAAAACTGTGCTCAGAAGCTAATCGTGTCTTAAAACAAAATGAGAGCAGTTATAAGGAGAAGTTAGATGCGTTGCAGAAGCAACTAAAGGAAACTGAAGTTGTTGCCTTTAATCAAGAAAATGACATTAAATACTACTTAAAGACCATTGAGGAGACTAAAAAGGACAAAGCTGTTTTACAAGTAGAAAATGAGTCTTTGAAACAAAAACTACATAGTTTAGCGAGTTCTTCGCACATTTTGAAAAACTTGGTTAAAGAACGCAACAATGGGGAGGGATTGGGTTACAAGGTAGTTCCACCACCACATGAGATCCTTTTGAACACAAAACAACGTCCAATTAATAACAACCCAATTAAGGATCATGTGGTGACAACTCCTCTGGTTCATGATCCGGACACAGCAGTTAAGCCTGCTTCTCCGGATGATGATCAGAAAACCTTAGCATCAAACAAGGTCAATGCTGAGAAACGGGTGGAAGCAAATGTCCAAACATCTCTTGGTTTGGAATCAAAATCAAATATCACTCAAACCAAGACATCTAAAACCACTCAAGTTAAACCAGTGAAACAAGATAATCACCAATTCCTAGACAAAACATAAATCATGTTAAACAAGTTAAATTTGTTAAAGGAGGTGAAAATCTTAAAATGAGAATAAAAAGAATCTGAGGTTTATTACCGCCCCACAAGAGATCTCCTAGCCCTGATGAATGGAGATCCTGTTATACTTGTGGTCAGCGCGGTCATATTTCGACTAACTGTCCTCGCTATCAGACACCAAGAACTAAGGTTGAGCTACACGACAAAGTCAAAATAGATTCAAAACAGCGTTCTAAGACTCCAGTTAGATCGAAAACCCCCATTAGGTCTAAAACACCTTCTAGGTCTTTTTCGTCTCCACCTCGCCAAAGGCAAAACAGACAAGTCCCGACAAGTCCGTGATGCCAGAGGTAAAACCTGTTTCTGAATCTAAACCATATGCTCAAACGGTAAATCAGTCTAAGGTTTACCACAAACAATCTTTTCACAGGGATGGTTTATGGAAAGCCAAGACAGCTGGTGTGTCTGAAAGCAAGGATAATCTGAAAGTTGAGATTCCACCACTGATAAAGGACAGTGGGTTGAATTCATGATGGTTGATTCCTCTGGGAAACCCAAGCCAGTCAAGGCTTGGGTCCCCCTCCTTAACTGATTGTTTTCAATTATGTGCAGGTTGTCCGCTATAGTGCTTCAACCAATACATGGATTGTGGATAGCGGAGCTTCCAGGCACATGACGGGAAACAAGTCTCTCCTTTTAAATGTAAAACAAATTAAAGGGGGACACGTTTCATTTGCTGGTAACAAAGGAGGATACATTACTGCTCAAGGGGAAGTAGGTAAGAGAAGGTAAAGTTTGATAAAGTAAATTTTGTTCAACAACTAGAAAACAATTTACTTTCAGTGTCTCAGATATGTGACAAGGGCTTCAAAGTTATGTTTGACAACCGAAAATGTTACATACTGAAAAAGGAGATGGAGATTCCAGAGAAGCAGGTTTTGATGTCTGCATCCAGGTACAATGATTTATATGTATTGGATATGTCTAATGCTTTTACCTCTGAGTCTACAGCTCAACGTTTTCTATCAAAAGCGACAGAGAAGGAATCCATCTCATGGCACAGAAGGATGGGACACATCAATCACAGGAAGATGAACCATCTGATTCACAACAACCTAGTTGAAGGAGTTACAGTAAAGAACTTCCAACTTCCTGATTTTTGTGTCTCATGCAAGAAGGGAAAGCAGACCAGGAAATCTCACAAGACCAAGCACGTCAACTCAATTGAGATGCCTCTGGAGTTACTACACATGGATCTCTTTGGTCCAGTCAACACAAAGAGTATAGCAGGGGACTGGTACTGCTTTGTAGTCACAGATAACTACTCAAGATTCACCTGGGTGATGTTTCTGAAAGCTAAATCAGAAATGTTTGAATCATTCAAGGTGCTCGTCACGACTTTGGAGTCACTCTACAACCTGAAGGTGAGGAAGATCCGTTCTGACAATGGCACAGAGTTCAAAAATCAGTGGATGGATGCTTTCTGCAAGGAAAAGGGAATTGTTCATCAGTTCACTTCCGCATACACGCCACAGATGAATGGAGTTGCAGAACGAAAGAATCGGAGCTTAATTGAGACTTCGCGAACCATGTTAGCTGATTCAAAGCTCCCAGTTCAGTTCTGGAATGAGGCGGTTGCTAATGCCTGCTATACGCTAAATCGTGTGTTAGTAGTCAAAAGGCATGGCAAGACTTGTTATGAGCTACTTCAGAAGAGAAAGCCAAATTTAGGAGTATCTGGAACCATTTGGAGCTCCATGTACATTACTGAAGAAGACTCAGGATGGCAAGTTCAGTGAGAAAGCTGATCAAGGAATATTCTTAGGATACAGCATCCCAGACAAGCGAGTTTACAATAACTCGACAGGTCAGGTAGAGGTGTGGCGCAACGTGGATGTTCAGAGATACATCACCCTCCTGCTGGAAAAGGTCCATCATCATTCTTTGATTATGATGGCTTTTTCAAATCCTTCAATCTTCCACAATTTGATTCAGAGGATGAGGTTGCTACCCAATGATGTATG
This sequence comes from Flaveria linearis, assembly GCA_024085815.1. Classification (NCBI taxonomy): domain Eukaryota; kingdom Viridiplantae; phylum Streptophyta; class Magnoliopsida; order Asterales; family Asteraceae; genus Flaveria; species Flaveria linearis. The sequence goes on along the minus strand of JABSNV010001336.1, from coordinate 159,518 downwards.
ATGTTCTTAACTCACCGAATCTGGATTCAAGCAACATCACACCTACTGATGGTGCCTCAAGTTCCTCAACTCCTGCTCATGACGAGAGTGATGATTCATCAGGTGATGAAGAAGCAGCTGATTCTAACCCTGCGCATACACTAATCAACAAAGTGAGTCATCAGCTGCTGAACCAGCTGTGGGAAATCCGGATACTGAACCAGTAGTCACCAATCTGGATTCTGAGGTTGTGGTTCCTACCACACCAGTGACTAGAATCAGTGTGAATCATCCCCCCACGTCTATCATTGGGGACCTTCAATCCGGTGTGCAGACAAGAAATCAGCTGTACTCTGCTGATTATGCTGCAGTCATGGAGAAGGGTTATGTCAATGACGGGGCTTTCTCATGTTTTGTTTCACAAATCGAGCCTAAATATGTCCGTGACGCACTTAAAGATGAGGCCTGGTTCAATGCCATGCAAGAAGAGCTACTCCAGTTCAAGAAACTTGGAGTCTGGACACTAGTTGACAGGCCGAAAGGAGTCAAGGTAATTGGTACCAATTGGGTACTAAAGTGCAAGAAGGATGACCAGGGTGTTGTTATCAGAAACAAGGCACGGTTGGTTGTTCAAGGCTTCAGACAAGTCGAAGGAATCGACTACAATGAAGTCTTTGCTCCCGTAGCTAGAATGGAAGCTATACGTATCTTTCTAGCCTACGCCTCTTACATGAAGATCAAAGTTTATCAACTAGATGTTAAGAGTGCATTCTTGCATGGGGAAATCCGGGAAGAGGTATATGTCAGTCAACCTGAAGGATTCGAAGATCCTTATCATCGGGACAGAGTCTACAAGTTAGACAAAGCTCTGTATGGGCTACATCAGGCTCCTCGAGCTTGGTATGAAAAGCTCTCCACTCATTTGTTGAAACATGGTTTTCGCAGGGGTGTGATTGACTGTACATTGTTCATCAAAGAAAAGGATGGTGCTTGCTTATGGTGCAGATCTATGTGGATGACATCATCTTTGGATCTAGAAATGAAGCTTTGTGCAAAGAGTTCGAATCTGTGATGAAGGCAGAGTTTGAAATGAGTGCAATGGGAGAAATGAAGTTCTTCCTAGGATTACAGGTGGATCAAACACCAACCGGCATTTTCTTACATCAGTCCAAGTATGTCGGCGATATTCTAAGTCGCTTTGACATGGAAAATGCGTCTGCTGCCGGTACCCCTCTTGCCACAAATCATGATGTGGCTCCTGATGAGAATGGGGATTTAGTGGATGCCACTATGTATCGTGGGATGATCGGATCTCTCATGTATCTTACTGCCTCGCGTCCAGATATCATGTATGCCACATGTTTATGTTCTAGATATCAAGCGAAGCCAAAAGTGAATCACTTGATTGGGGTGAAAAGGATTTTTTGTTATCTGAAGGGTACTCCAACACTGGGATTGTGGTATCCTCATGATGATGACTTCGAGCTTACTGCGTACAGCGATTCAGATTATGGTGGCTGCAAGATGAATTTCAAGTCTACATCAGCAGGGTGTCAGTTCTTTGGAAGACGGTTAGTCACGTGGCAATGCAAAAAGCAGACCTCGGTTGCTTTATCAACCTGTGAAGCTGAATATGTTGCTGCTGCAAGTTGCTGCTCTCAGATTATCTGGATTCAACAGCAAATGCGCGACTACGGTTTGAAATTTTCTAACACTCCTATTTATGTTGATAATTCTGCTGCCATAGCCGTCACTAAAAATCCTGTTCAACACCCAAAAAACAAAACACATCGGGATTAAATATCATTTCATACGCGATTGCTATGAAAAACAATTAATTGATGTGATTAAAATTAACACGGATTTTCAGCGCGCTGACCTTTACACTAAACCGTTTGATAAACCAAGATTTTTATATCTGCTAGAGGTCAACGGCGTTAAAAAGAAAAGTGAGGTGATTGCTGAAGAAGCAGATACATAGTCCGACTCGTGTCTATTCGTTTATTTTCTTTTTCTTTCATTTATTTTATTTTTTAATTCCCATGTCGTATAAAATCCAAAAACACAATAAGATTTTTTGTTTTAGAATTTTAGGGGGAGATTTATTTCAGTATGCATTTACTTAAAAATAATTAAAAAAAATGGGGGAAGGTGAGTAAAGCTGAAAAGGCAAAGACAACAAAACAGGAAATGTGACTCGACAAAATGGAAGATGATAGTACACAGGATCGAGTTATTTGGAACAACAAAATGAGTTTGAGATCAAAAATGTTAATTAATTTACTGAAAATGTAAAACATCAGAGAAGTCTAAGTCTAACAAAATGGGAAAATGATAGTACGTTTGATTGTTACTGTAATTACACGGAGAAAGTTGATCTAGGGAGGTGCTAGTTCATTATATGATGTGTCAGTAGATTCAACATAATAGACAAGTAGACTTCATTGGTAAACTTAATCTAAACTAAAAGGTTCAATCAACTGTGGGTTCCCATCTTATCACTGGTTAACACAATCAGTTCTTCCGATAAGGGATAACGAGCAAATAAATGCCACCAAAGGTGTGCATATGACCACAAAAAGAGCAAAAGCATGAAAAAAATGAATACTAGCGTAATCAAGCTGATAACTTATGTTGTGGTGCGCTATGTGCAAAAGAAAATAAGAAATGCTCTAACAAGGAGATAGGTTGTGTGCCTCTCTGCTGTGCGATGGCACTGACCTGAGGATAAGCATAACCTATATATTCTAGACTTCATTGTTGTTTGCCGCCTCTCTGCTGTGCGATGGTACTGACCTGAGGATTGGCTTCTCTTTGAAAGATCTAAGAATAGTCTCTTCTTGCAAAAATACCTAAAGACCGCTCGAAAGTTCTTTAAGGAATGCTGATTACCATATAAGTGTGGGATACACAAATGTTGTTTGAAATAATATAACTTAATACATTACAATGTAAGTCAAAAGTCTATGTATGAATTTAAAGTGGACAAGTATACTGACAATCGTCTTGTATGCACCGACTGAAGTTGACAATCTAAGTGTGTTACGTATCATATTAAACATGATTTCCAGTTAGTACTTAGAAGTCTTAGATCAGAACAAACTGTGATATGTCATCATGAAAAATGAAATCAACTCAAAATTTCCAAGTAATGGTGTATATGCTTGTCTGATTCCAAATGAGTCTGTTCCTGATATAATGTCAATGCTGATAGGCTACACAAACCTGCCCTAACAAAAATCACAAAAAGATGTTCTTTTTTGTTCGTAGTTTAAATTTTATTTATTTCTTAGTATAATGAGTCATGTCAGACTGTGTATACTGTTATCTGCTAAATGTCACTGAATGAGCTTAATGTTTATCTAAACAGATTGTTTCTGAAAGGTTAAAAGGATCACGTCTGAGGTGATCGGGTGGATAAATGGATCACGTCTGAGGTGATCGGGTAGTTAAATGGATCATGTCTGAGATGATCAAATGCAAATAATGTTTTATCAACTCTTTAAGGAAAACTATGTGTCAGCAAACGAAATGATTAAGATGACACAAGTATAGCCCAATCGCACTCCTTCATCATGAGTATGCTTGTACGAATGGGCTATCCGATTGAACTCAATGGTAAGGTTGGACCATGCGAATGAGCCCAATCGGACGATTGAAAGTGACCGACTAGGTCAAACGTGCGAATGGAGGTCAGTTGATCGAAAGGACCATGCGAATGAGTGAATCGTACGACCCAGTTTCAATCGCACGAATGAATCATGCGATTAGACTCGATCGTATGTCTTGATTTTGATTCGGCCGAATGAGCAAAGCGAATGAGTCCAGTCGGCCGATTGAACTGAGTCTGGCTATAAATAGCCCCCTTAGTCAATCGCAGACATCATTCGCCCTAATATTCCCGATTCGCACCGATACTCTGCCGATTTTCCGTTTGATCTTTAATACTTGTGATAAACGTATTCTGACCATTTGTATTTGTTACACAGGTAATATGCGACACCAAGATGAATCAAAAACGTCAAATTTGATATGAAATCAGTCCGCATTTGCCCTAAAAGTTGCACCGTAACAAATCTTGATAATAGACTGCCTTAATCACAAACAATGTTAAAATCAATGAATTAGGTGGCTTAGTTACATGATTGCGAGTCTAATGGACATGAACTTAACGTTTAATTCAGCCATTTGATAAATCTGAGTTTGAAATGGAACAGTTTTCTACGATGCGACTGGTCTCCCAGTATGAACTTCAATTGACCGATTGAGAGAGGCGACTCATTCAATCGGCCGAATGGATAATGCGAATGGATTGAGTTTGCCATACGACTGGTTTCACAGAATGAACTTCAATCGCCCGATTGAAAGAAGCGATTCATTCAATCGGTCGAATGAGTCATCCGAATGATATCATTCGGTCGGATAACTCAATCGCAGAACAATCATCCGACTAAACCCAGTCGCATTGTTCAATCGCACGATTGAACTACACTAGTGTCTGATTTAGTCAAACTCTGTTTTACACATTTCTAACATGTGTTTGCTATGTGTTACAGGAATATGGCTAACCGTCGGCTAATAATCCAAAGCACAACATCTGTGCTCACTTGGATTCCACCTCAAGGAATGGTGGTGAGTTTGTGGGCATTATAGACTTCTTGAGAAGATCTCGAATCATCAAAGCCATATCTACTCCGTGTACTCCCTATCAGTCACTACATCAGTCGTTTTGGGAGGGAGCTTCAGTTGACAGATCAGTGGAGCCCTACTGCATTAGAAGTTCTATCTTCGGTAGGGAGATTGTGATAACAGCCGCAGATATAAGGAGGGTTTTAGATTTTGGAGATGATGATTCGCACCCACTCAAGATCCACCCTCTTACAGTTCATGGATGCTTTCTGAGGATTGGGTACTGTGGAGACATTAGCTCAGGTGTGCTGAACAAGAGCAACCTGAGCCCACAGTACAAGTACTTAGCACATGTCATTCTTAAGTGCGTTGCTTCGCGGAGGGGTGGTTTCGATGACTTATCGGACCAAATTCAGAATGCGTATGTTGCATTGGTCCTCAACCACCCTTTCAGCTTTTCCAACATGATATTTACATACCTGATTGAGAATCTCGAAGCTAAGGGGAAGGAGGGGTTTTGTATGTACCCCAGATTCTTACAGCTTATCTTCAACGAGAAGCTGCCCGACCTCCCAAAGGTCAAGAGCGATGTTGTGCCTCTTGAGATCATGGATGACACCACCTTGGAAGGATGAAGGTGTATAGAGGCAAGCAAGTGAAGCCTGCAATGAAGAGATTGATTGGGCATCTGGCCCGGGCTGATTATGTAGCCCCAGGAAGACGCAGGTGGCGTCATGAGGATAGTGATTCTGATTCTGAGATCATTGCTATACCATCAGATGATTCTGATGATGATGACAGCCAGGATGGCGATGAGATGCCCGTTACATCTGGGGGCACCTCCACACATGCTACACAGCCATCTCCTCACACTGACACTACCACTGCTGGATTCGTACCTCACTTCTGTCCACCTGATGACGACGAGGACGAGAGTGAGGAAGAGGGCTTGACCCGAAGGCAAGGCAGCAAGGTGGTTGCCACTGAAAAGGGGATGAGGGCTGTTGGAGGGCAGACTGGAACATCGGGGGCTACACAACAGAATTAGATCCCGCATACTCCCCTGATGCACCCAGTACACAGACTGCTGCCCCGGTATCTACGAGGAAGAGGAAGAAAACCATGGCCAGACCGCATGGTAAGAAGGGAAAGAGGCTTAGATTCACCACCTCCGTCTCTACACCAATCACCACTGCCATCACTGCCACCACATCCACCACATCCCAAACACCCCAAACCACCACCACTACTATACCACCACATCATACTCACATATCTTCCACCACCACCACTGTACCCCCCACTACATCCATCACATCTCCTCCCATGTACACCACTGCTACCACAACCACCACCACTCACCAATCCCAACCCTCATCTGCTCCTGCTACCTCATTCATACCACATGTCTCAGTGACAGAGCAGCTGGCAGCACTCAACAGCATGGTGCTCCAGCTGCTAGCTTCAGATAAGGCTAAGTCTGCTCAGATCTTACAGCTACAAGCACAAAGTTCATCACAAGCAGCTGAGATTGAGAGATTGAGGGAGTTGACATCCTCACAAGCCTAAGTGATCACTTCACAGACTGATCAGATCACAGGCTTGTTACAACACGAGGCTGAGACTGATGAGAGGATGGGAAAGCTGGAGGCGGCGCACAAGTCTCTATTGCTGAAGCTGAAAGGCAATCAGAGTGAGCCCCTCAAGATTGGTGAAGGGGGCGATGAAGAGGAGGACGATGATGAAGAGGATGACGATGATGAGGATGATGAAAGTGATGAAGGTAGTGATAGTGATGACAAGAAAGATGATGATGATGAAGGGGGAGAGGCTGCAGGAGAACAAAGTGATGAAGCAGCAGACGAGAGGCGTACTAAACAACGTCAAGACCAAGGAACCTCTACGTCTGCCCCACCTAAAGATACTCCTGAAATTCAAGACAAAAGTACTGATTAGTTATTTATGTTTCTGTATTTAAAAGGCTTTTGTATTGGAAAATTGTGTAACACTTGTGTAATTAATGTTTATATCTTTTGTCATAATAATGATTGTGTTTGATTACTTACTAACAAATATTGTGTTGCATGTTTAAATCAAGCAGATCCAAACTTTCAAAGAGATGAATATGATGTCGAACCCCTACAACAGGTCAAGAGTCAATTAACAATGATTCTTGATCTACAGGGAGTCGTAAGAAGATTAGTTGAGTATACCCCAGAAGAGGGAGAGATTATTCACAACTTCACTAAGGAACAGTTGGCAGAAATGTTCAAACTCAACCCCGACGACATAGTGAAAGATGCTCCCGAAGCTCAAGTTGATAGTGAAGAAGAACTACATGATGTAGATGAGATTGAGATAGAGGATATAACAGACCAATGTTATCCAGAGTACACTGACACTGAAGGTCATGTCATTTCAAATCTGGATGACAATCTGGTCAGCGAGACGTTTGATACTCTGGATAAGATGGAAGAAGAGTCCGACAAACAAGAAGATACAGCCAGAGCCACTGAGGAGGAAGTCAAAGTGAAAAAGGCTGAATGGGCTGCTTGTTTTGCGGATCTTCGTGCCCAACGAAGTACTCCAATGTCTGATGCCTACTCCAAGCTCTACAGAGTAAAGAAACATCAAAAGGTGTCTGGCAAAATTATATCGTGGGCGTATTTTGAGGACCTTAACGTTTATGCAGTTAAAAGAGAGAAAGGTATCGAGTATTTTAGATTCCCACACGATCTAAAAACTCTAACTGGGTTTGAGCTCAACCAACTGGCAAAGCTAAAGCTTCTTTATGCTGATCCCAGAAAGATGTCAGGTTGGTTCGAAGCTGCGTTAAAGAAAGAGTACCACACCCGGTGGGTGAACTTCAGGCCTCAGCAACCTACGAGGTACATTCGAAGGTCTGAAGTTGATCCACGAACCGGGAAGCCAAAGATTGTGTTGAAGTGGCGTCCTCCACGCACCATGTCGAAGATCCCTCTAAGGGAAATGCCTCAGGACATCACTTTGCATTTCAAATGGTGGTACTACGATTGGCGAACAGCTGAAGCGGTCATAGTGTTGAACAAAGATGGACAGATGGATGTCATCCGGGTATTTGACCCGATGTGGCTTACAAACTTGTCGGCTAATGATGTTTATACACTCTACAAGTCGCCACTGTTCTATGACTCGCAGGATATCGTACAAGCTCTCCAGTATTAGCACGTCATACGCCTCTGCTTTGTATTTGAAATACATGCAGGCGTAACCAGAGAGGAGAAATTCAAGAAGTACGAAGAGGTTATGGGTAAAGCAAGACAATAGAGGAATCTAGGTCCAAGGGGGAGTTTGTTGATACATGTGTACCTAGATTCTGAGCTGAATGAAATATCTTTGTAATGTCTTGATTATATGTAATTGAATATTGATTAATGAAATACATTTAGTTGTTTATAGTATAATGTTTATATATTTCATTAATGGGTCGTGTAATGACTAATTATATAGGTTTGTGGTTGTTTGAATGGTATGCATAATGTTGTAATGATTAACACATTCAAACTTAACATGATGAAGTTATCATGCGAATGGGCCATGCCAATGGACCATACGCATGAATAACTTCATGCGAATGGCTCAGTCATGCGACTGAACCATGAGACTGGATCAGTCGGAAGACTGAAGCATGAGATTAAACCAGTCATACGATTGAAGGCTCAGTCGTGCGTATGGATCAACCGCAAAGCTCAATCGCACGACTAAACCATGTGAATGGTTCAGTCGCCCGAATGAGAAACCCTTACCTATAAATACCACCTAGTTCGTGGAAAAAACGCAATACTTCGAATATTCATAACCCTAGTCGACCCAGAGCGCCCTGTTCGTCCATTCCAACTTCACAGAACGTCCTAGATCATTCCTAATCCATTCTTAACGTTTTCTAATCGTTAGGATTGATCTTGATTTCGTTCTCCCTGATTGGATCGCCAATCAAATAGGATTCCGCACTATTTGATCTGGTATAACTTAGAATCAGTTAGTACTCTGTACGTACACGGTCCTAACAGATTTTCGGTTCGCAAACTATCTGAAGTGTTTACACAAGAGATTGTTAGACTTCATGGCACTCCGGTGTCTATCATGTCTGATCGAGACCGAGGTTCATTTCTCGCTTTTGGAAGGGTTTGCAAGCTGCATGGGGTACCAAGTTGAGGTTAGTACGGCGTTTCATCCTCAGACTGACGGTCAGTCGGAGCGTACTATTCAGACACTTGAGGACATGCTTCGAGCTTGTGCCTTAGAGTGGACCGGGAACTGGGATGAGTACTTGTGTTTGGTCGAGTTTGCTTACAACAATAGTTGGCAAGCTAGCATTGGCATGGCACCTTTCGAATTGTTGTATGGTCGTAAATGTAAAGCACCTATTTGTTGGGAAGAGGTCGGTGAAAGAATCATTGAAGGACCCGAGTTAGTTCAGATCATGAATGAGAAAGTTGCTATTGCTAGAGAAAAGTTAAAGGAAGCTCAAAGTAGACAGAAAAGTTATGCAGACCGACACCGTCGACTTTTGGAGTTTAAGATCGGTGACAAAGTGTTTCTGAAAGTTTCGCCTTGCAAAGGCGTACGACGTTTTGGTCTAAAAAGGAAACTTAGTCCACGGTTTATCGGACCCTTTGAAATTCTAGAAAGAGTTGGTGAAGTTTCGTATCGTTTAGCATTACCACCTCAACTGTCACATGTGCATAATGTCTTCCATGTATCTCTTTTAAGGGGATACAATTATCATCCTATTCATGTGGTTAACTATCCACTTCATTTGATTTGTGAGGATTTATCATTCGAGGAAGAACCAGAAGCTATCCTTGACCGACAAGAACGCATTATGCGTAGGAAAACTATTCCTTTTGTTAAAGTATTATGGAAAAATCATTCCGAACGTGAAGCTACATGGGAGATAGAAGATGAATCCGTTCTCAATATCCGTATCTATTTACCTCTTAGTTATTATCTTTATATGTTTCTGTTATCAGTTAGGAAGTTATCATTTATCTGTTTCTTGAACATCACATTAGTCATCTCTTATACGATTTTGTCTGCCGAATCGATTCCGTTTCAGCAATTGAATAATAATGAGTGATTTCGTTCACTTGTTGATTTACATTACTCCGCGTACGTTATGTCGTATCTTGTTCGATCTGTACCTAGCAATTTCGTAGACGAAATTGTTTTAAGGGGGTAGAATTATAATACCCGTAATAAATAATAATAATAATAATAATAATAATAATAATAATTTATTAAAAGTTTATTAAACTTGGAAATAATTAAAAATTTGGGTTTAATAAGTCCAGGGGGCTAGTGGTCATTTCTGAAACTTGGAATTTATACTTTGGTCATGAAATAATAAAGGAAGAAAACCACAGGGACCATTCGTGTAATTGTTAAAATCAACGGCTTTCTCTCTCTCCCCCTCGTTTTCCGGCGGCTCTCCGGCCGACCGCCGGCGGCTCTCCGGCGACTCCAAAACGCCAAAAATACTAGATTATAAAATACGAAACTGGTCCCAAATGATTCGTGAACAAAAACCGAACACATGAACCCACTTCAATTTAAAAATGTGAGTGCGATCGATCCACACCGACCCACATGCGACTTTCGGCTGCTTTACACCTCTTAGATCGCACTACACCTCACAATAATTCGATTAAATTAATCCTAAACGAACATACATCTGTTTCTAAGCTATTAACGATCTAAATTACACTCGCAATCCACAAATTCATTTTGTTCGATCACCTCTGTTCATCGCGACCTGCAACCATTCGAATACCAATTTCAGTGCTTCAAAACTCAAATTAAACAGAGGGCTTTTCATCCTTGAAGCCGTTAGAAACTACCTGTACAATTAATTGGATTATCATCATCGTTTGGATAGCAATCGAACTTCACAGCAGTCGCGACCTGTTCTTCGTGGGTTCATCATCGAATCGACTTCAAAACAGGTAATTAAAGCTACCAACATGCTCGATTTTAGTCTAGGAATGAAAGCCCTATGCTTAATTCCATGAACAATCGCGAATCGATGTTCAATTGGTGGATTCGAAACTAGGGTTTATGTTAAATTGGGGGTTTGGATTCGGGATTGTTTAAAAGAATTAAAAACCAAAACAGGTTAGGCGCAGGCGCCCTAGCCTGCTGGTTAAAGCGAAAGAGGGATGGGCAGGAGGTCACGGGTTCAAACCCGAGCCCCTGCCATATTTTTTAAGCCTTTCTAAGCTTTTAAAAATATGTAAAATTTCCAAAAAGTATAAAAATCAGTTCTGTTAACTCTCTTTATTTTTAAGATCATCTATATATTTTCTAGGAATTTATTTCTTTAAATGCTTTAATATTTCTATAAAATCTTGTTATAGAAAACACTATTATTTAATTATAATACTATTATTTAATTAAATAATGGATCACTATTATGTTTCAAAACAATACTGATATATTATGTAAATAAATAATATATAACTTTTGACAGTTATAGTTATATATAATATTAACAAACGTTATAAATAGTTCATTTTGTTTAAAATAAGCTTTAAATAGTTGATTTAGTCCTGTATTTACAGCCAACTTACAGAGGCCATAACTTCTTCATAACAGATTCAAATCAGTTAAACCTTATGTCCATGACGAAGTTCGTCGAAAGACGAATTGTTGATACAAAAAACATCGAAAAATCATTCGTTTAGACCTCCAAACAATCGTTTTCGTAACAGCTAGCAGTTCTGCGCAGCTGTAAAGATCCACGTTTTTCTAATATTTCGGTAATCCAAATCAGAAACTTTTCTAAATGAAAGTTGTTCAAAAATCACTAATCTAGGAAACTGGAGATTTCAGAATTTTTAAACGTCGTTTAGTATTTTTAACGAGTGCGAATATACAGGGGCAGAACTGGAATTTTTCCAATCTGAAATAAGAAAATCCAAACTATAATTTGCGTTACGTTATCGTAGGTTCTCGCGGCGTTAACCGAGCCTAGACCTTGTTTCTGATTATTGTCATTCGTGTATATGGTATGGATTCTTGGTTATCCTTATCATAGTATAAATTCTATTCGTTACTTTGTAGTACGGATTTTGATACTTTATTTCCGTTAATATGACTCATTTAGCCTTTATTAGTCGTATATCATTATTATTTAATTATGCTCCGATTCGTCCGACTTATTAGTTTTATTTATTGAGACCTGTAGCATGTAATATATATTTATAAATTGTGCTCATTATTGCATGTTCCCATGAATATTTTATTGATATGTTATATGTTGGTAGCTGTACTACCATTTGATTTAGCACTCTGTTACCCGAGCTGTCCGACATGTCATTGTGGCGTCAATGACATGACACTTTTCGTGACGGTGTTTATAAATAGTTCACGGCGTCTCCGTTAACACGTTAGTACTCAAGTAGTACTTTGGCCATAATATTTGGGAGGCGGATGGATCGATCCTAGTTCAGTTCAGACCAGTTCAGTTCCGGGGGATGGAATCATGTGTGTACGCCCCACACACCATCTCATTAGTGCATAGTCTAGCTAGCTATGTACTTATCAGTTCAGTTTCGGCTCTGGGTACTTTTTATATTACACGACTTATTTTGTTTGTATATACGCGTCGTGTAGATCAGTTCAGTTCAGTATTACATGTTCAGTTCAGTATCAGTATTATATGTTCAGATTCAGATTTCTGTTTTCCATATCATATGATCAGTTCTGTATCAGATATCAGTATGTTATGCTTCTTATCATTACTATTGTTATTTCCGTCACTGAGCAACTTTTGGCTCAGCCGTATTTTCTTTTGTGATGTTTCCTTATTTTATTGTAGGTAATCAGGGTAATCTGGGAAACCAGTGAAGAGTGAATTGAAGACCAAGATTGTATTTTACTTTAATTGATGTAATGAATAACTTAATTAGGTTCTTTCGGATTATCTGGTTTGTTTGAATTTATCTCTTTTGACCGTCTCTTTAATATCATGGATTGGTTTTTGATTTGATATCTGTAATAGTGACACGTCAGCCTCTCTGGGTTGGGGTGTTACAGTGACACCAACCCAAGCCAAAATAGTCAAGCTGTAAGGTTAGCTTATAGAATTCAAGATAAGATGCTGAATAGTTCAATAGCAGAACCAAGATATATAGACAGAGGCTAGCAGGCAAGACTGCTGGTCAATTGGATGTTGAGGTGGCCCCTAAGATTAGCTTTGAAGGGGAAACCTTAGCTTAGGGCCCGGTTGTTGAGCCTGTGAACCTTGAGACATGAACTACCTCAGTTCCCATTTCCCCCAGTGAGGCACCAGCTGGCGAAAGTGTCTCACAACCTCTCTCAGGCCAGAGCTCAAGTGCAACACCAAGCAATAAAGGCCAAAGCTCTCGCCACCCTGAGTCACCAAGCCTGTGAGTGATAAAGGAATAAGAAATTGACTCATGAGGAGAATGAGGAGGAAAGAGAGGAAAAGGAAGCAAAGGGGAGAGAGTTAAAGTAAGACCCTAGGCTTCATTGAAGCTATAATTAGGGTTGTCCCCAGGCCAAATACCAAAGATGATGAGTTAAGGGCAGCCAAATTGAACTATCAAAGGAGAGAAAGGAGGTTGAGTATGCAGAATTAATCATCAAAATCAAAGAAAAAAGGAGAAAAAAAGACTCTACAAAGCTTCTATTCTCTCCCCAATTCAGGAAAGCCTTGAGAAATAGGCTGTGTATACTGAGCAACAACCCTCAGGTAGGTAGAGCACAAGATAGACATAACATGATAACCTACCCAAGTGCCATAAGTCTCTATCAGGCAGCAGCACTTCTTCCATTATCTATGATTATATTAAATTTGAATACCTCAAGCAGCTTGAACAATAAGTGCTAAAATAGCAAAAGTTGCTAAGAGAAATATGAGGAAGAGCCTGCAAAGTCAAGAACCACCATCAAAACAAATTTGAAGAAGTCTACTGATAGGCAGAAGATGGTGAGGTTTTTAAAGCTGTGTGGATTCTTAAAAAGGAGGCTTGGTCCAATGTCTCTATTCACCATGGATGGGCATATTAGAGTGATCAAGCAAAATATCAAAAGGGGTGAGCTGGTTGACTTGCATTCTCTACCAAGTTAGGTTGCACCTACAACACCATCTGGAACTAGTGCTGCATCATAGCCAACTTTATATTCTGATCCACAGCAGGGTCCTGATCCTTCTACTTTTGAACCTGTGAAGGAGAATGACCTAACTTAGTAAGACAAACAAGAACAATTAGTACTGCAGGCCAGTCTCCTTATTTAAAATTTAGAAATAGAAAAAGGACGGTCATAAGAAAGGACAAGAAGAAGAAGAAGTCCAAGGCATCCATCTATACACCTTAGGATGGGTCATAACATCCTGAGGGTGCTTAAGAAGATGCTGCTCAACAAAGTTCACTTATAATAGAGCCTCTTGATGCTGAGAGATCCATCTTGTCTTGTATGTTTGCTACTAATTCAGACAGATGGTATGTCATTAGAGATCAAGGAGGTCAAGACATATACTTCTGGCAAAATACTTTTGACCTTCCTCTGCATGATCTTTATGACATAAGAAGATACTTTAAGAGTCTAAGGTATCTGGACCAACTGATGATAAAGGGAATGGTCTTGATCCTGATGAGGATATGAGCTATGACATGTCATATTCAAATGTCAAAAGGCAATCTACCTTTTACCTCTATATTGATCTTGTTGTTTAGATTTCTGTTTCCAGCTGGCCTTCAAATTATGGACGGCTGTACAATATAGTATAAAGTATCTCAAGTACTTGTATTTTTAGATGAGCTTTGTAACACTTGTAAGAACTTGAGAGCAATATACATCATTCTTGAAAACCATATTTGAGTGTTATTGTTTATTGTTCTTGTTACTTGTGTTTATGGTCTCACCTTAACCGGTTCCCTATTTGATATGTTAAGTGTTATAAGTCTTTACTTATTGTGAAATTATTGCATTGATCTCATTCAACGATACTGCACTTAATATTCCCTCAAATACAAAGTCACTTACTTACAATTAGGGCTGTTCACGAAATGAACCGAACCGAACGCATCCTCGCTCGAACTCGGTTCGTTTTCAAACCGAGCCGCTCGGTTCGGTTCGAATTTACAAATTCAAGCGCAAACATATTTCTCAAACTCAGTTCGATTTACAACCGAGCGCTCGGTTTCACTCGGTTTCACTCGGTTTCGCTCGGTTCAAATACACACCCACACACACACAAAGTACATACCCACGCACACATAGAGTACACACCCACGCACACATAGAGTACACACCCACGCACACACTGTCACGCACACGCATCGAATTGTACATACATACACATTACAGTAGCATACGTACGTGTTCGCCAACAAAACCCGAACGTGACCGAAACAACAGAACGAAATGACAACAAACGATTACGAGTCTAACCTTCAAACGGGTTTACGGGGATCTTGATTGCAGCTGGTTTCCACGGCGGGGAGTGGCTCTCAAATTTGAAAACGAAAGGCACGACCGCAGCAGGCTCACTGCTGGGGCAGTTCACGAATGGAGGAGAGGGTCGCATGGTGGTGGTCGACGGAAGTGGGGGCTTAGGGTTATGGCTTCATAAAATGTGTATATATATTTTAGATAATTACTCAACACCCCCTCAACTTAGCTTAATTGACCAATTAACCTAAACTATTTATGATTAGGTTTTGGTTTTTTTATTGAATAAGTAAAATAGTAATATACAATTAAATAAATTAATATATATATATATATAATATAAAAACTAAATTAAAAATAATTCGAGTGATACCGAACGAGCACCGAGCGAGCTTATCTTTGCTCGTGCTCTCGGTTCGTTTTAAAACCGATCCGAAATCGAACGAGCAAAATTCCAAGCATTTTTCGAACGAGTTCGAGCGAGTTCGAGCGTGGAGCTTTTTGAACAACCCTACTCACAATTTCTATATAATTATATGTATGTGGCATGAGATGTAGAAGATCTTAAAAAAGATAAAATAAATTTAAGAATGATGATTTTTCCATAAGTTATGAGTATAAATATAGAAAGCTGAGTAGCATTTTAGAAAGCACTTAACCTGGTTTCAAGATTTCAAATTTATGAATCTTTTGGGCCAATAATAAAAGAGGAAAAATGCTTTATTCGATAAAAAATGTGTGTTACAGAGTCAAATAGTTTGACTGCAATAATTCGAGTCAAATTGTTTGACTGCAATAATTCAGTCAAATGTTCCACTCCAGTAAAAAGAATAACTTTAGTATTTTTTTAGGGTCCCTTTATTTAGACACCCCTTAATTTAAATCAATACCCCTGTATCCTATACGTCGCGTATGGGTCCATACGCGGCGTATAGGGTACATTGTTGATTTAACGTTTTATACCCTATACGACGCGTATGGGTCCATACGCGGCGTATAGGGTATGTTGTTGATTTGACGTTTTATACCCTATACTCGGCGTATGGGACCATACGCGGCGTATAGGGTTTGACATTTTATACCCATACGTGACTTATGACCCATACGTGGAAGAGTTATACGCCGCGTATGGAACCATACGCGGCGTATAGCTTATATATTTATTTTTTTTTAATTTTTGAGTTTTTATTTTAATATATACATAATTTGAATTAAAATTATTTAAACAATACAATACGAATGCAATAATAAAATTAAAATTAAAAATATATAATTCGCATATTACAAATTATAAATTAAAATAAATTTATATAAGTCGGGGGTTCTCGTTATTCTCTATTATTACGTTGTATTCCGAGATACGAATCATATACATAATCTCCCATTCTGCAGCACGTACGCTTCGGTTAAGAATCCAAAGATTACTTAATGTTGGCATCGGATAATCTTCTTCTAACTTAACGTGGACGAAATGATTGTTGTTCACATGAACAATCGACACGACATGATGAGGCATGACAGTTTTCGGATCAGCCCATAATGGGAAAAATGTTTGACAACCATTATTGCTTAGTAAATGAAGAATAACCCCAAACTTTTGAGCAACCACTAATCCCGTATACGGCATTATCATCCAATGTTCTTCTGGTGCAGGTTCCACACTTTGCCAATCGATGGTGTGACGTAATTCGTTATACTGTCCGGGGTACAAAGTATCGAAAACTTCTCTGTACTCAATTCATGTCTGTCCAACTCTTCTAAAGCTGTGTCCGCAATACATCCACTTATTTTCGTCAAACCCTAAGCCTAAAGCTATTGATCGAAAACCACAATTCCCATCGGGTCGGACATCTCGTATACGTGAAATATACTGATGAAAGATTGATGGAATCCAATTTTTTAACCTGTTTATATTGTTTAATTGGTGATCTCCGACAATCGAAGAAAACTCATTAGTACCCCGTGATACTTTAGATGACGTTGAACGACTACGTTGCATGGCAGGCTTCTGGGACTTTACAGCTGAACTTGTTCTTCCGGAAATATGAGACGCAATAAACGAGCTATGTCTCGGCATGTCGCACGTACTTTGTTGAGTGTCGTACTTTTGTTGTTGAACCTTTAACGTTGGACGACCGCGAATACCTGTTTGAACAACAGGCGCTTTATTATTATTTTTCCATGGATACACAATTTTTTTATTTTTTCCACCAAACTAAATTTTACAGCTGCGGGTTGTGTCATTATTTGTTGTTTCACCCGTTCCATTTCTTCTTCAACATCAACTTTTTCATCCACCGTATATGATGTCACACCCTCAAAATCCACGTGCGGAGTTTTACCGCGAGGCGTGTGAACAAACCAGGATCACAGTCAATAGTTACTCGGAACGACTCTATATGCTACGTTTACTGTAAACCAACCAGAGTTTAAACTTTAAAAGACATGCGGAAGCGTAAAGTAAATAAAACAATCCAAAACATGTGAAAGTACCATATGGCAAAACAAGTGCCAACCGAGTAGTTTAAACCATAAATAAAAATGAGTAAATATGTTTGAAGTTTAAATCTCTAAAATGCATGCTGACTCGTGTAGTGCTCCTATCAGCAATCCAAATTAATGACCTGAGAATAGCATACTAAAAAGTCAACACAATGGTTGGTGAGTTCAAGAGTTTGCGTATAAACATAACAGTTTATCAATAGCGTATATATAAGCATGTGCATTGTAATGGCTAGCTAGTCCATTCACAAATTGATATTAATACATAGTGATTTCGACATTGAAGCTGACTGTGTTATGTTTGCCTCCTGTCACGACGTCTCCATATCGTGACAAATATTCATAGGACAAATTGCACCCGGTTGACCTCGAGTCACACAGGTGGGGCTCGTCACACCCAGTAGTACTACCCAACTTTCCCCGCTATCCAATATTAACAATTCGAAAGTGTGAGGACTTTTATCATGGTAAACAGCACTATATTAATATCCATACACATCTTAAATATATAAAAAGCGTTTGTAACATTACCAGTATGCTATCTCCCCCAAAAGAGATTTAGTAAAACAGTGGGGCATGAACTCACCTGATACGCGTATTGTGTACTAGAGTTTACTTGAAAGTCAAAGTGAACAGTCAACCCTCAGAGGTTACCTAGATCACGTAAGTACATGAGTTTGTGTAAACAGTGAATATGAGAAACCCTAAGTGCACCATAACCAAGGACACAAGGTTTTAGAAGAATAGATATTTTGACCCAGTTGACCCGTTTGACCCGTTGGTGACATTATGTGTTGTAACCATTTAAACAGACATGAGCATATACCAGTGTATCCATAATACAACTAGTGTACCATATAAAAGATCCGATCATGCAATAACCTACTTATATGACTTATAACCATGAACTAGCATATACGGGTCAAAACAGATAATTTACCAAATAATCATCTATACTAATCACAACACATTCAATATGTCCAATACATACCACATACATCAATATGATCAATTTCCAGTCCCAAACATGATGTCCTAGTTACTAATCAACATACCAAACCATACATGATCATCAAGTTCCATACAAACCAATTAACACATTTCATCACAATAAGCATCCTTAATAAATACTCTAGCATGATCCTCACATCAAGAACATGTCCAATTCATAACTTATACTATCAAAATAAGTTCTAGTAGCACTAACAATACATGCAAAAGCCAAGTAAATATGTTACAGGTTGTATGTATTCGTTTTCCAGAATCTGCGTTTTCCGGCAGATTCTAGGCGTTCGGTAGATACGGTCAAACACATAACCAACCAAGGATTTAGGCCAAGGCCAAACTCCGGTAGGCTCTCCTATGAGTCAATTAAGTATATGAAAAGTTGTTTTAGGTTTTAAGGGCCTGGAGTTATTAGAGAAACTAAAAATGTTACAGCAGCTCTCAACCGGAGGGCTGCTGGAGTTAGTTTGCCAAATTGTGCATAACTACCCATTTAAAAATAGCTATTGTGTTAATTTTTTTCTGGAGTTCATAGGATTCCTAGGACAAATGTTTGACCATAAGGTTTGGTCTCAGGTTTTATGAAATGAAAATGGCACATAAAACAAGTCAACACATACATTCTGTCCAAGAGGACAGAATTGACCCTTATAGCTAAAACAGGTAAAACACCAACTTAACCATCTCCAATTGCCTTTCTGGAAACTAGACTCAGTAACACACAATTTGGACACAAGAAATACATCATTTGGACCTGTTATGATCTGTTTATGCCACATTCAAAATGAGACTCAGAATCTGTCAGAAAGTTTGTTTCTGACCACACTTCACTAAAACGATCATAACTCAAGTTTTACAAGTCCAAATTGGACAAGGTTGGATGTTTTGAAAACTAGTGTCCATGAGGAACATGTTAGACTCAAGAAAACCAGTTTTTGGATTCGTCTTCATTCAGTTATGTCATGATAAAAACAGGATATGCAATCTGCCAGATATCCACCATAAACATATCCATAACC
Source organism: Flaveria linearis (assembly GCA_024085815.1). Classification (NCBI taxonomy): domain Eukaryota; kingdom Viridiplantae; phylum Streptophyta; class Magnoliopsida; order Asterales; family Asteraceae; genus Flaveria; species Flaveria linearis. The sequence goes on along the minus strand of JABSNV010001336.1, from coordinate 139,926 downwards.
AAACATGAAATTGATACCTAATCTAGCATCATACAATAATACTAACATTCATACAACCTAATTAACAACCTAAAAACATCAAACAACAATCAATTCCACAAAAGCCCCAAAATTTTCGAATTAGGGTTCATGTAAATCAAGTTCATAATCAACCAATCAAAGGTGTTGTTTTCTTGCATAATCAGCTCTAAACAACATGTAATCAATCCAACTAACATACTAATATAACAATACATCAATTTTCAGCCCATGATCCCCTAGATCGCAGCCTAGGCTTCGGCCATAATGAAAGGACATGAAAAACTCACAAAAATCTAACCTTTACACTTGTTATGGCTTGTATTTGATGATTCTAACTTGTTGCAATCCTTGATATCAACCAAAATCGAATGAATATGTGTTGTTCTTGGCTGAAATCGCAGGGTGAAGGGTAATGGGGCTGCAGGTCATGAATTGGGAGAAAGGGTTGGGTGTGGTGTTTGTTTTAATCAATTTTACAAGATTACCCCCTCTAAAACTTGCTTTTTGTTGTTTTTATAAAAATTAAGTTTTTAACTATTTGTAATGTGTTTTTAACTTAATAATATTAACATATAAACTAATGGTAACCCTTAGATATTTTATTTTGTAAAAACAAAGACATACGAAATAACACGCGCGTTTCCGCGTTACGCGATAAAATTCCCGAATAGTCAACTAAACATAAAATAGTAATCATCTTATCAACTAGAATATTATTAAATTAACATTATTAATTATTATTAAGTCACCAACGTCAAACGACAACTAGTGTGTGCTTACGACGCGTGTATGTAAAACTTAACGGAACTAACGGAGTTTGCTAACGGAAAATCACCGGTGTCACATTATCCCCATGTTGAAAGAATTTTCGTCCCGAAAATTGCGTTACATGATGAGAGTGTTCCAGGTGAGAGTGTTCCATCACACGGTGAGAGTGTTCCATCACTGAGTCCATACTGCACTTGGCACACAGAAATCGAAATCGAGTGAGTTTTTGGATGAGTTGTCACATCATCCCCATGTTGAAAGAAATTTCGTCCCGAAATTTAAATCAATACCTTTGTCTGCAGGCATCGTCTCGAACAGTTGAGGGTACTTAAGCTTCATTTGATCTTCACGTTCCCACATGAATTCCGGTCCACGTTGCGAGTTCCAACGAACTTTGACTTTGGGTATCTTGCTTTGCTTAAGTGTTTTCACCTCACGATCCATCACCTCGACTGGTTCTTCGATAAAGCGTAATTGTTCATCCACTTGTACATCTTCTAGTGGTACAATTAGTGTTTCATCAGACAAACACTTCTTCAGATTTGAAACGTGAAACACATCATGGACTCCACTCAGTGAATCAGGTAAGTCTAGTCGATAGGCCACCGGACCTATTCTTTCCAATATCTCAAATGGTCCAACATACCTCGGATTCAGCTTTCCTCGCTTGCCAAACCGAACTACGCCTTTCCACGGTGAGACTTTTAATAAGACTCTGTCACCAATTTGAAACTCTAATGGTTTCCGTCTATTGTCAGCATAACTTTTCTGTCTATCTCGCGCTGCTGCCATACGATTCCGTATCTGCACAATCTTCTCAGTGGTTTCATGTATTAGATCGGGACCCGTTAGTTGACTATCACCAATTTCAGCCCAGCAAACTGGTGATCTACACTTTCTCCCATACAAAGCCTCGAAAGGTGCTGCCTGTATGCTAGTGTGATAACTGTTATTATAGGAAAATTCCACGAAAGGCAGGTGAACTTCCCAGTTGTTCCCGAAGTCAATCACACAAGCACATAGCATATCCTCCAAAGTCTGTATGGTACGCTCACTCTGACCGTCAGTCTGTGGATGATAAGCAGTACTCATATCCAATCGTGTACCCAGAGATTTCTGCAGTGACTGCCAGAAGTGTGATGTGAAACGAGTATCGCGATCAGAAATAATCGAGATTGGTACACCGTGTCTGGAAACGATTTCCTTGAGATACAATCGGGTTAGTTTCTCCATCTTGTCCGTTTCCTTAATTGCAAGGAAGTGAGCGGACTTGGTCAACCGATCCACAATGACCCAGATTGTGTCACAACCGGTATTAGTCCGGGGTAACCTAGCGATAAAATCCATAGAAATTTGTTCCCATTTCCACATTGGTATCTCGGGTTGTTGTAACAGTCCAGATGGTTTTTGGTATTCCACCTTCACCTTCGAACAGGTCAAACACTTGCTCACATACGTAGCTACATCCGCCTTCATATTAGGCCACCAATAGTGCGCCTTTAGATCGTGATACATCTTGTCAGATCCAGGATGTATGGAGTATTTAGACTTGTGTGCCTCACTCATAACCAAATCTCTCAGGTTTCCATAGACAGGCACCCAAAGTCTATCCATGAAGTACCGAATTCCATCCTCTTTCACTACCAATTGCTTATCCATTCCCCGTAATGATTCAGAACCAATATTTTCCTCTTTCAAGGCTTCTATCTGTGCTTCCTTAACTTGTTCGGGTAGTTGAGTACTAATTGTAAGTTGTAAGGCTCGCACACGCCTGGGTTTACCTGTTTCTTTTCGGCTTAAGGCATCGGCAACTACGTTCGCCTTTCCAGGATGGTACTTGATAGCGCAATCATAATCATTCAGAAGTTCCACCCAACGTCGTTGCCTCATATTCAACTCTTTTTGCTCAAAGATGTGCTGGAGACTCTTGTGATCGGTGTAAATGGTGCATTTGGTACCGTATAAGTAGTGTCTCCATATCTTGAGTGCAAACACGACTGCTCCCAACTCTAGGTCATGTGTCGTGTAGTTTTTCTCGTGGACTTTCAATTGTCGGGATGCGTAAGCAATCACCTTATTGCGTTGCATTAGCACGCAACCGAGGCCTTGAATAGAAGCGTCACAGTAAACTACGAAATCGTCTGTTCCCTCAGGCAGGGATAGAATCGGTGCCGTACAAAGTTTCTGCTTCAGAACCTGAAATGCGGATTCTTGTTTGTCACCCTAATTGTACGTAGTGCCTTTATGAGTTAATGCGGTAAGTGGTTGAGCAATCTTTGAAAACCCTTCAATGAACCGTCGATAATAGCCAGCCAACCCAAGAAACTGTCGTACCTCAGTCGGAGTCTTAGGCGTAGCCCAGTTCTTGATGGCTTCTATTTTTGCCGGGTCAACGTGTATCCCATTCTCATTGACCACATGACCCAAGAAATGGACCTCTCGTATCCAGAAGTCACACTTTGAAAATTTAGCGTACAATTGTTCTCGTTTCAGCAGCTCCAGAATCAACCTAAGGTGTTCCTCATGTTCTTCCTTATTCTTTGAATAAATAAGGATGTCATCGATGAAGACAATGACGAACTTGTCCAAATAAGGTTTGCACACTCGGTTCATGAGGTCCATGAAAACCGCTGGTGCATTAGTCAGACCAAATGGCATTACCAGAAACTCATAGTGACCGTATCGAGTTCTGAATGCCGCCTTTGATATGTCCTCCTCTCGGACTTTTAGTTGATGATATCCTGATCTTAAATCTATCTTCGAATAGAAGCTTGACCCTTGAAGTTGATCAAACAGATTGTCAATGCGAGGTAGGGGATAACGGTTCTTAACCGTCACTTTGTTCAGTTCACGGTAATCAATACACATGCGAAAAGTTCCATCCTTTTCTTGACAAACAGGACTGGAGCTCCCCACGGTGATGAGCTAGGTCTGATGAATCCTTTATCCAAGAGCTCTTGCAGTTGCGTAGCCAGTTCTCGCAGTTCCTTTGGTGCTAGTCGATATGGTGCTCTAGCTATCGGTGCGGCTCCAGGCGTCAAATCAATCTGAAACTCGACTTGACGATGCGGTGGAAGACCAGGTAAGTCTTCAGGGAACACTTCAGGAAAGTCACGAACGATAGGGATATCTTCGATCTTCTTTTCTTCAGTGGTCTTCTCAGTGATCATAGCTAAGATAGCAGTATGGCCTTTGCGTAAGCACTTCTGAGCTTTCATATATGAAATGATGCTAGAAACGACACCACTTTTCTCACCCTGAACGGATAAGACTTCACCACTAGGGAGTTGTACCCGAACGATTTTCTCGTGACAGAAAATTTCAGCTTGGTTTTTCGATAACCAGTCCATGCCAACGACATCGTAGTAACCATGGGTAATATAAATCAGACTTATATCGAACGAATGTCTAGTCACACCTAGATCACAACTGCCAAGCACACGGGTGGCGCTTATAATTGTACTTGCTGTTTATAATGGAAAGGCTGAGATGAAATGAACGAGGTCGTCATAATATCTTGTTATTTGGTCCTACGCCAAACGTAGTTAGCCGGAAAAAATCCGATTGCGTCCCACCACTAGGGAACAAGCAAATATAATGTACCCTTAAGCATGATAAATATCAAATGAAATGAATGTTGGAACGCTCAAATTACCAAAATTCTAAGTCTTATGATCAATTCAATGAACAAGGACTACATACGGCAGAGAGTATCACCACTCTATTACAAAATTTGAAGATCTGGTACGTTGTTGATAGATAGTTATGCACGATCACTGAAATGACAGAAAGGGTAACGTCTCATAGAGACTAGGGCTAATGCCATAATACGAATCTCATTAAGGCTCGAGGTGGATGAGAACTTTCATACGAGTAGGAATGAAGGATTTGTTACCATATCAACTGGGAGGTTTTATGAGAACCGAGACCTCATGTCTCCAAGTATAGAAATTGAAAATTTGTACTGATTATGGCCGTTATCACCCGATAGAGTTGCCAGAATTCTCATGCACAACAAATCACAATTACGTGTGCACCCGTGATTCTAATTTGCTTTGCATGGTCACCCTGGGTCCCTCCTATTTGCGATAACCTACCTTGTCGAGTACCGAGTGTTATCAATGATAGAGGTATCAAAGATATATTTGTTATACCAAGAGTCAAACAACTATGGTTGTACTAAGGTTGTACAAAGGATTCTGTTAGATATCAACGGGGAATCAAGACGATTTGGCTTTTTCCCATTGAAGTTCTAGGCGTTTAAATGTTTAAGTCCTATCCTCTGATAGACTTTGTATCTTTTAGTTATCCCTCGTTTACTGCTCAGACCAGTGCAGTATGTAGGATATGTCGGGAATGGTAACAAGTGTAAAAGTGTTGGAAGAGTGAGGTGTTGTTCTCTTTGTTTGTCATCGTTAAGCTTGTCGGGTGTGTTAGGGAAGAGTTTCGTGTTCCAACGTGGTAATGTTTGGTTCAATTCATCGTTGCTTCCACTCCGAGAGAAAAATCATGTGTAAATGTTGGATGTGAGCGAGCGGGATTCTCCGCCCCTCTGTCAGTCGGTAATGATACACATATCATACCGATATGGTTGTGCTCGTTCAACAACGAAATGTTAGTATACCAAGAATATGTTCGTACAACAGTTGCAATCGTGTAAAAGTGTCTGTGCGATACTAGTGTTGTGTCTAAGGCTATAGTCTAGATGCAATGCAATCCTAGTTCTCTATAACCAATGGCTCTGATACCAATCTGTCACACCCTCAAAATCCACGTGCGGAGTTTTACCGCGAGGCGTGTGAACAAACCAGGATCACAGTCAATAGTTACTCGGAACGACTCTATATGCTACGTTTACTGTAAACCAACCAGAGTTTAAACTTTAAAAGACATGCGGAAGCGTAAAGTAAATAAAACAATCCAAAACATGTGAAAGTACCATATGGCAAAACAAGTGCCAACCGAGTAGTTTAAACCATAAATAAAAATGAGTAAATATGTTTGAAGTTTAAATCTCTAAAATGCATGCTGACTCGTGTAGTGCTCCTATCAGCAATCCAAATTAATGACCTGAGAATAGCATACTAAAAGTCAACACAATGGTTGGTGAGTTCAAGAGTTTGCGTATAAACATAACAGTTTATCAATAGCGTATATATAAGCATGTGCATTGTAATGGCTAGCTAGTCCATTCACAAATTGATATTAATACATAGTGATTTCGACATTGAAGCTGACTGTGTTATGTTTGCCTCCTGTCACGACGTCTCCATATCGTGACAATATTCATAGGACAAATTGCACCCGGTTGACCTCGAGTCACACAGGTGGGCTCGTCACACCCAGTAGTACTACCCAACTTTCCCCGCTATCCAATATTAACAATTCGAAAGTGTGAGGACTTTTATCATGATAAACAGCACTATATTAATATCCATACACATCTTAAATATATAAAAGCGTTTGTAACATTACCAGTATGCTATCTCCCCCAAAAGAGATTTAGTAAAACAGTGGGGCATGAACTCACCTGATACGCGTATTGTGTACTAGAGTTTACTTGAAAGTCAAAGTGAACAGTCAACCTCAGAGGTTACCTAGATCACGTAAGTACATGAGTTTGTGTAAACAGTGAATATGAGAAACCCTAAGTGCACCATAACCAAGGACTCAAGGTTTTAGAAGAATAGATATGTTTGACCCAGTTGACCCGTTTGACCCGTTGGTGACATTATGTGTTGTAAACCATTTAAACAGACATGAGCATATACCAGTGTATCCATAATACAACTAGTGTACCATATAAAAGGTCCGATCATGCAATAACCTACTTATATGACTTATAACCATGAACTAGCATATACGGGTCAAAACAGATAATTTACCAAATAATCATCTATACTAATCACAACACATTCAATATGTCCAATACATACCACATACATCAATATGATCAATTTCCAGTCCCAAACATGATGTCCTAGTTACTAATCAACATACCAAACCATACATGATCATCAAGTTCCATACAAACCAATTAACACATTTCATCACAATAAGCATCCTTAATAAATACTCTAGCATGATCCTAACATCAAGAACATGTCCAATTCATAACTTATACTATCAAAATAAGTTCTAGTAGCACTAACAATACATGCAAAAGCCAAGTAAATATGTTACAGGTTGTATGTATTCGTTTTCCAGAATCTGCGTTTTCCGGCAGATTCTAGGCGTTCGGTAGATACGGTCAAACACATAACCAACCAAGGATTTAGGCCAAGGCCAAACTCCGGTAGGCTCTCCTATGAGTCAATTAAGTATATGAAAAGTTGTTTTAGGTTTTAAGGGCCTGGAGTTATTAGAGAAACTAAAAATGTTACAGCAGCTCTCAACCGGAGGGCTGCTGGAGTTAGTTTGCCAAATTGTGCATAACTCCCATTTAAAAATAGCTATTGTGTTAATTTTTTTTCTGGAGTTCATAGGATTCCTAGGACAAATGTTTGACCATAGGGTTTGGTCTCAGGTTTTATGAAATGAAAATGGCACATAAAACAAGTCAACACATACATTCTGTCCAAGAGGACAGAATTGACCCTTATAGCTAAAACAGGTAAAACACCAACTTAACCATCTCCAATTGGAGTGTGGTTACCGTTTCTGGAAACTAGACTCAGTAACACACAATTTGGACACAAGAAATACATCATTTGGACCTGTTATGATCTGTTTATGCCACATTCAAAATGAGACTCAGAATCTGTCAGAAAGTTTGTTTCTGACCACACTTCACTAAAACGATCATAACTCAAGTTTTACAAGTCCAAATTGGACAAGGTTGGATGTTTTGAAAACTAGACTCCATGAGGAATATGTTAGAATCAAGAAAACCAGTTTTTGGATTCGTCTTCATTCATTTATGTCATGATAAAAACAGGGTATGCAATCTGCCAGATATCCACCATAAACATATCCATAACCAAACATGAAATTGATACCTAATCTAGCATCATACAATAATACTAACATTCATACAACCTAATTAACAACCTAAAAACATCAAACAACAATCAATTCCACAAAAGCCCAAAATTTTCGAATTAGGGTTCATGTAAATCAAGTTTCATAATCAACCAATCAAAAGTGTTGTTTTCTTGCATAATCAGCTCTAAACAATATGTAATCAATCCAACTAACATACTAATATCAACAATACATCAATTTCAGCCCCATGATCCCCTAGATCGCAGCCTAGGCTTCGGCCATAATGAAAGGACATGAAAACTCACAAAATCTAACCTTTACACTTGTTATGGCTTGTATTTGATGATTCTAACTTGTTGCAATCCTTGATATCAACCAAATCGAATGAATATGTGTTGTTCTTGGCTGAAATCGCAGAGTGAAGGGTAATGGGGCTGCAGGTCGTGAATTGGGAGAAAGGGTGGGTGTGGTGTTTTGTTTTAATCAATTTTACAAGATTACCCCCTCTAAAACTTGCTTTTTGTTGTTTTTATAAAAATTAAGTTTTTAACTATTTGTAATGTGTTTTGAACTTAATAATATTAACATATAACTAATGGTAACCCTTAGATATTTTATTTTGTAAAAACACAAGACATACGAAATAACACGCGCGTTTCCGCGTTACGCGATAAATTCCCGAATAGTCTTTAAATCGCGTAAAAACATAAACATAAAATAGTAATCATCTTATCAACTAGAATATTATTAAATTAACATTATTAATTATTATTAAGTCACCAACGTCAAACGACAACTAGTGTGTGCTTACGACGCGTGTATGTAAAACTTAACGGAACTAACGGAGTTTGCTAACGGAAAATCACCGGGTGTCACACACAATATAACAAGTAAGAGCAGTAAGAAAATTAACACAGCAGGTAAATTTTCAAGGTACTTTGTGACATCCGGTGATTTTCCGTTAGCAAACTCTGTTAGTTCCGTTAAGTTTACATACACGCGTCGTAAGCACACACTAGTTGTCGTTTGACATTGGTGACTTAATAATAATTAATAATGTTAATTTAATAATAATCTAGTGGATTAAATGATTATTATGTTATGCTTATGTGTTTACGCGATTTAAATACTATTCAGGAATTTTATCGCGTAACGCGGAAACGCGCGTGTTATTTCGTATGTCTTGTGTTTTTACAAAATAAAATATCTAAGGGTTACCATTAGTTTAGATTTTAATATTATAAGTTAAAAACACATTACAAATAGTTTAAAAACTTAATTTTTATAAAAACAACAAGTGGAAGTTTTAGAGGGGGTGTATTTGTAAATTGATTAAAACAAAACACAAACCAACCCTTTCCCCCATGACGACCTGCAGCCCCTCTCCCTCTATTCTCTGCGTTTTTCAGCCTTCAAACCTCAAATCTTCATGGTTTTGATCGATTCCAAGCAATAGAACACGATTTGGATCTTCATTAACAAGTATACACGTGAATTGAAGGTTAGTTTTGATGTTTTTGTGAGATTCTTGATATGGCCGAAGCTATAGCTGCGAAATTGGGGTTCTTGGGGCTGAAATTTTGATGTTTTGATGATGTTAACATGTTAGTTAGGTTGTATGTATGTTGTTTAAGGTTGATTATGCAAGAAAACTACACTTTGATTGATTGATTATGAAACTTGATGAACATGAACCCTAATTCGAAAAATTTGGGCTTTTATGGAATTGATTGTTGTTTGATGTTGTTAGGATGTTAATTAGTTAGTATGAATGCTAGGAAACATGAAACATGCGTATGTATATGCTTTCATGTGAAATGTGTACACGTTCTGATTTCTGGCAGATTGCATACCCTGTTTTCATCATGACAAAACCAAATGAAAACGAATCCAAAACTGGTTTTCTTAAGTCTAACATGTTCCTCATGGAGTCTAGTTTTCAAAACCTCCAACCTTGTCCAATTTGGATGTGTAAAACGTGAGTTATGATCATTTTAGTGAAGGGTGGTCAGAAACAAACTTTCTGACAGATTCTGAGTCTCATTTTGTATGTGCCACAAACAGGTCATAACAGGTCCAAATGATGTGTTTCTAGTGCCCAAATTGTTTGTTACTGAGTATAGTTTCCAGAAAGTGTAACCACACTCCAATTGGAGGTGGTTAAATTGGTGTTTTACCTGTTTTAGCTATAAGGGTCAATTCTGTCCTCTTGGACAGAATGTATGTGTTGACTTGTTTTATGTGCCATTTTCATTTCATAAAACCTGAGACCAAACCCTATGGTCAAACATTTTTCCTTGGAATCCTCTGAACTCCAGAACAAGAATTAACCCAATATCTATTTTCAAATGGGAGTTATACACAATTTGGCAAGCTAACTCCAGCAGCCCTCCGGTTGAGAGCTGCTGTAACATTTTGAGTTTTTCTAGTAACTCCAGGTCCTTAAAACCTAAAACAACTTTTTACATACTTAATTGACTCATAGGAGAGCCTACTGGAGTTTGGCCTTGGCCTAAATCCTTGGTTGGTTATGTGTTTGACCGTATCGTCCGAACACCTAGAATCTGCCCGAAAACACAGATTCTGGAAAACGAATACCTACAACCTGTAACATATTTACTTGGCTTTTGCATGTAATGTTAGTACTACTAGAACTTATTTTGATGGTATAAGTTGTGAATTGGACATATTGAATGTGTTGTGATTAGTATGGATGATTATTTGGTAGATTATCTGTTTTGACCCATATGTGCTAACTCATGGTAATAGGTCATATAAGTAGGTTATGCATGATCTAACCTGTTATATGACACACTAGTTTATTATGAACACACTGAGTATGCTAGATACTAAGAACTTACATGACTTGTATGATATATGCTCATGTCTGTTTAAATGGTCTACAACACATAATGTCACCAACGGGTCAAACGGGTCAACTGGGTCAAACATGTCTATTCTTCTAAAACCTTGAGTCCTTGGTTATGGTGCACTTAGGGTTTCTCATATTCACTGTTTACACAAACTCATGTACTTACGTGATCTAGGTAACCTCTGAGGGTTGACTGTTCACTTTGACTTTCAAGTAAACTCTAGTACACAATACGCGTATCAGGTGAGTTCATGCCCCACTGTTTTACTAAATCTCTTTTGGGGGAGATAGCATACTGGTAATGTTACAAACGCTTTTTATATATTTAAGATATGTATGGATATTAATATAGTGCTGTTTATCATGATAAAAGTCCTCACACTTTCGAATTGTTAATATTGGATAGCGGGGAAAGTTGGGTAGTACTACTGGGTGTGACGAGCCCCACCTGTGTGACTCGAGGTCAACCGGGTGCAATTTGTCCTATGAATATTTGTCACGATATGGAGACGTCGTGACAGGAGGCAAACATAACACAGTCAGCTTCAATGTCGAAATCACTATGTATTAATATCAATTTGTGAATGGACTAGCTAGCCATTACAATGCACATGCTTATATATACGCTATTGATAAACTGTTATGTTTATACGCAAACTCTTGAACTCACCAACCATTGTGTTGACTTTTTAGTATGCTATTCTCAGGTCATTAATCTGGACTGCTGATAGGAGCACTACACGAGTCAGCATGCATTTTAGAGATTTAAACTTCAAACATATTTACTCATTTTTATTTATGGTTTAAACTACTCGGTTGGCACTTGTTTTGCCATATGGTACTTTCACATGTTTTGGATTGTTTTATTTACTTTACGCTTCCGCATGTCTTTTAAAGTTTAAACTCTGGTTGGTTTACAGTAAACGTAGCATATAGAGTCGTTCCGAGTAACTATTGACTGTGATCCTGGTTTGTTCACACGCCTCGCGGTAAAACTCCGCACGTGGATTTTGAGGGTGTGACAGATTGGTATCAGAGCCATTGGTTATAGAGAACTAGGATTGCATTGCATCTAGACTATAGCCTTAGACACAACACTAGTATCGCACAGACACTTTTACACGATTGCAACTGTTGTACGAACATATTCTTGGTATACTAACATTTCGTTGTTGAACGAACACAACCATATCGGTATGATATGTGTATCATTACCGACTGACAGAGGGGCGGAGAATCCCGCTCGCTCACATCCAACATTTACACATGATTTTTCACTCTCGGAGTGGAAGCAACGATGAATTGAACCAAACATTACCACGTTGGAACACGAAACTCTTCCCTAACACACCCGACAAGCTTAACGATGACAAACAAAGAGAACAACACCTCACTCTTCCAACACTTTTACACTTGTTACCATTCCCGACATATCCTACATACTGCACTGGTCTGAGCAGTAAACGAGGGATAACTAAAAGATACAAAGTCTATCAGAGGATAGGACTTAAACATTTAAACGCCTAGAACTTCAAAGGGAAAAAGGCCAAATCGTCTTGATTCCCCGTTGATATCTTAACAGAATCCTTTGTACAACCATAGTTGTTTGACTCTTGGTATAACAAATATATCTTTGATACCTCTATCATTGATAACACTCGGTACTCGACAAGGTAGGTTATCGCAAATAGGAGGGACCCAGGGTGACCATGCAAAGCAAATTAGAATCACGGGTGCACACGTAATTGTGATTTGTTGTGCATGAGAATTCTGGCAACTCTATCGGGTGATAACGGCCATAATTAGTACAAATTTTCAATTTCTATACTTGGAGACATGAGGTCTCGGTTCTCATAAAACCTCCCAGTTGATATGGTAACAAATCCTTCATTCCTACTCGTATGAAAGTTCTCATCCACCTTGAGCCTTAATGAGATTCGTATTATGGCATTAGCCCTAGTCTCTATGAGACGTTACCCTTTCTGTCATTTCAGTGATCGTGCATAACTATCTATCAACAACGTACCAGATCTTCAATTTTGTAATAGAGTGGTGATACTCTCTGCCGTATGTAGTCCTTGTTCATTGAATTGATCATAAGACTTAGAATCTTGGTAATTTGAGCGTTCCAACATTCATTTCATTTGATATTTATCATGCTTAAGCGTACATTATTTTGCTTGTTCCCTAGTGGTGGGACGCAATCGGATTTTTTCCGGCTAACTACGTTTGGCGTAGGACCAAATAACAAGATATTATGACGACCTCGTTCATTTCATCTCTGCCTTTCCATTATAAACAGCAAGTACAATTATAACCGCCACCCGTGTGCTTGGCAGTTGTGATCTAGGTGTGACTAGACATTCGTTCGATATAAGTCTGATTTCTATTACCCATGGTTACTACGATGTCGTTGGCATGGACTGGTTATCGAAAAACCAAGCTGAAATTTTCTGTCACGAGAAAATCGTTCGGGTACAACTCCCTAGTGGTGAAGTCTTATCCGTTCAGGGTGAGAAAAGTGGTGTCGTTTCTAGCATCATTTCATATATGAAAGCTCAGAAGTGCTTACGCAAAGGCCATACTGCTATCTTAGCTATGATCACTGAGAAGACCACTGAAGAAAAGAAGATCGAAGATATCCCTATCGTTCGTGACTTTCCTGAAGTGTTCCCTGAAGACTTACCTGGTCTTCCACCGCATCGTAAGTCGAGTTTCAGATTGATTTGACGCCTGGAGCCGCACCGATAGCTAGAGCACCATATCGACTAGCACCAAAGGAACTGCAAGAACTGGCTACGCAACTGCAAGAGCTCTTGGATAAAGGATTCATCAGACCTAGCTCATCACCGTGGGGAGCTCCAGTCCTGTTTGTCAAGAAAAAGGATGGAACTTTTCGCATGTGTATTGATTACCGTGAACTGAACAAAGTGATGGTTAAGAACCGTTATCCCCTACCTCGCATTGACAATCTGTTTGATCAACTTCAAGGGTCAAGCTTCTATTTGAAGATAGATTTAAGATCAGGATATCATCAACTAAAAGTCCGAGAGGAGGACATATCAAAGGCGGCATTCAGAACTCGATACGGTCACTATGAGTTTCTGGTAATGCCATTTGGTCTGACTAATGCACCAGCGGTTTTCATGGACCTCATGAACCAAGTGTGCAAACCTTATTTGGACAAGTTCGTCATTGTCTTCATCGATGACATCCTTATTTATTCAAAGAATAAGGAAGAACATGAGGAACACCTTAGGTTGATTCTGGAGCTGCTGAAACGAGAACAATTGTACGCTAAATTTTCAAAGTGTGACTTCTGGATACTAGAGGTCCATTTCTTGGGTCATGTGGTCAGTGAGAATGGGATACACGTTGACCCGGAAAAAATAGAAGCCATCAAGAACTGGGCTACGCCTAAGACTCCGACTGAGGTACGACAGTTTCTTGGGTTGGCTGGCTATTATCGACGGTTCATTGAAGGGTTTTCAAAGATTGCTCAACCACTTACCGCATTAACTCATAAAGGCACTACGTACAATTGGGGTGACAAACAAGAATCCGCATTTCAGGTTCTGAAGCAGAAACTTTGTACGACACCGATTCTATCCCTGCCTGAGGGAACAGACGATTTCGTAGTTTACTGTGACGCTTCTATTCAAGGCCTCGGTTGCGTGCTAATGCAACGCAATAAGGTGATTGCTTACGCATCCCGACAATTGAAAGTCCACGAGAAAAACTACACGACACATGACCTAGAGTTGGGAGCAGTCGTGTTTGCACTCAAGATATGGAGACACTACTTGTACGGTACCAAATGCACCATTTACACCGATCACAAGAGTCTTCAGCACATCTTTGAGCAAAAAGAGTTGAATATGAGGCAATGACGTTGGGTGGAACTTCTGAATGATTATGATTGCGCTATCAAGTACCATCCTGGAAAGGCGAACGTAGTTGCCGATGCCTTAAGCCGAAAAGAAACAGCTAAACCCAGGCGTGTGCGAGCCTTACAACTTACAGTTAGTACTCAACTACCCGAACAAGTTAAGGAAGCACAGATAGAAGCCTTGAAAGAAGAAAATATTGGTTCTGAATCATTACGTGGAATGGATAAGCAATTGGTAGTGAAAGAGAATGGAATTTGGTACTTCATGGATAGACTTTGGGTGCCTGTCTATGGAAACCTGAGAGATTTGGTTATGAGTGAGGCACACAAGTCTAAATACTCCATACATCCTGGATCTGACAAGATGTATCACGATCTAAAGGCGCACTATTGGTGGCCTAATATGAAGGCGGATGTAGCTACGTATGTGAGCAAGTGTTTGACCTGTTCGAAGGTGAAGGTGGAATACCAAAAACCATCTGTACTGTTACAACAACCCGAGATACCAATGTGGAAATAGGAGCAAATTTCTATGGATTTCATCACGAAATTAGCCCGGACTAATACCGGTTGTGACACAATCTGGGTCATTGTGGATCGGTTGACCAAGTCCGCTCACTTCCTTGCAATTAAGGAAACGGACAAGATGGAGAAACTAACCCGATTGTATCTCAAGGAAATCGTTTCCAGACACGGTGTACCGATCTCGATTATTTCTGATCGCGATACTCGTTTCATATCACACTTCTGGCAGTCACTGCAGAAATCTCTGGGTACACGATTGGATATGAGTACTGCTTATCATCCACAGACTGACGGTCAGAGTGAGCGTACCATACAGACTTTGGAGGATATGCTACGTGCTTGTGTGATTGACTTCGGGAACAACTGGGAAGTTCACCTGCCTTTGGTGGAATTTTCCTATAATAACAGCTATCACACTAGCATACAGGCAGCACCTTTCGAGGCTTTGTATGGAAGAAAGTGTCGATCACCGGTTTGCTGGGCTGAAATTGGTGATAGTCAACTAACGGGTCCCGAACTAATACATGAAACCACTGAGAAGATCATGCAGATACGGAATCGTATGGCTGCAGCGCGAGATAGACAGAAAAGTTATGCTGACAAGAGACGGAAACCTCTAGAGTTTCAAATTGGCGACAAGGTCCTATTGAAAGTCTCACCGTGGAAAGGCGTAATTCGGTTTGGCAAGCGAGGAAAGCTAAATCCGAGGTATGTTGGACCATTTGAGATACTGGAAAGAATAGGTCCAGTGGCTTATCAACTAGCCTTACCTGATTCACTGAGTGGAGCCCATGATGTGTTTCACGTTTCAAATCTGAAGAAGTGTTTGTCTGATGTAACACTAATTGTACCACTAGAAGATGTTCAAGTGGATGAACAATTACGCTTTATCGAAGAACCAGTCGAGGTGATGGATCGTGAGGTGAAAACACTTAAGCAGAGCAAAATACCTATCGTCAAAGTTCGTTGGAACTCGCGACGTGGACCGGAATTCACGTGGGAACGTGAGGATCAAATGAAGCTTAAGTACCCTCAACTGTTCGAGACGATGTCTGCAGACCAAGGTATTGATTTAAATTTCGGGACGAAATTTCTTTCAACATGGGGATGATGTGACAACTCATCCAAAAACTCACTCGATTTCGATTTCTATGTGCCAATGCAGTAGACCAGTGATGGAACACTCTGACCGTGTGATGGAACACGCTCACCATGCAACGCAATTTTCGGGACGAAAATTCTTTCAACATGGGGATAATGTGACATCCGGTGATTTTCCGTTAGCAAACTCTGTTAGTTCCGTTAAGTTTACATACACGCGTCGTAAGCACACACTAGTTGTCGTTTGACATTGGTGACTTAATAATAATTAATAATGTTAATTTAATAATAATCTAGTGGATTAAATGATTATTATGTTATGCTTATGTGTTTACGCGATTTAAAGACTATTCGGGAATTTTATCGCGTAACGCGGAAACGCGCGTGTTATTTCGTATGTCTTGTGTTTTTACAAAATAAAATATCTAAGGGTTACCATTAGTTTAGATTTTAATATTATTAAGTTAAAAACACATTACAAATAGTTAAAAACTTATTTTTATAAAAACAACAAAGTGGAAGTTTTAGAGGGGGTGTATTTGTAAAATTGATTAAAACAAAACACCACAACCCAACCCTTTCCCCATGACCGACCTGCAGCCCCTCTCCCTCTATTCTCTGCGTTTTTCAGCCTTCAAACCTCAAATCTTCATGGTTTTGATCGATTCCAAGCAATAGAACACGATTTGGATCTTCATTAACAAGTATACACGTGAATTGAAGGTTAGTTTTGATGTTTTTGTGAGATTCTTGATATGGCCGAAGCTATAGCTGCGAAATTGGGTTCTTGGGGCTGAAATTTTGATGTTTTGATGATGTTAACATGTTAGTTAGGTTGTATGTATGTTGTTTAAGGTTGATTATGCAAGAAAACTACACTTTGATTGATTGATTATGAAACTTGATGAACATGAACCCTAATTCGAAAAATTTGGGGCTTTTACGGAATTGATTGTTGTTTGATGTTGTTAGGATGTTAATTAGTTAGTATGAATGCTAGGAAACATGAAACATGCGTATGTATATGCTTTCATGTGAAATGTGTACACGTTCTGATTTCTGGCAGATTGCATACCCTGTTTTCATCATGACAAAACCAAATGAAAACGAATCCAAAAACTGGTTTTCTTAAGTATAACATGTTCCTCATGGAGTCTAGTTTTCAAAACCTCCAACCTTGTCCAATTTGGATGTGTAAAACGTGAGTTATGATCATTTTAGTGAAGGGTGGTCAGAAACAAACTTTCTGACAGATTCTGAGTCTCATTTTGTATGTGCCACAAACAGGTCATAACAGGTCCAAATGATGTGTTTCTAGTGCCCAAATTGTTTGTTACTGAGTATAGTTTCCAGAAAGTGTAACCACACTCCAATTGGAGGTGGTTAAATTGGTGTTTTACCTGTTTTAGCTATAAGGGTCAATTCTGTCCTCTTGGACAGAATGTATGTGTTGACTTGTTTTATGTGCCATTTTCATTTCATAAAACCTGAGACCAAACCCTATGGTCAAACATTTTTCCTTGGAATCCTCTGAACTCCAGAACAAGAATTAACCCAATATCTATTTTCAAATGGGAGTTATACACAATTTGGCAAGCTAACTCCAGCAGCCCTCCGGTTGAGAGCTGCTGTAACATTTTGAGTTTTTCTAGTAACTCCAGGTCCTTAAAACCTAAAACAACTTTTTACATACTTAATTGACTCATAGGAGAGCCTACTGGAGTTTGGCCTTGGCCTAAATCCTTGGTTGGTTATGTGTTTGACCGTATCGTCCGAACACCTAGAATCTGCCCGAAAACACAGATTCTGGAAAACGAATACCTACAACCTGTAACATATTTACTTGGCTTTTGCATGTAATGTTAGTACTACTAGAACTTATTTTGATGGTATAAGTTGTGAATTGGACATATTGAATGTGTTGTGATTAGTATGGATGATTATTTGGTAGATTATCTGTTTTGACCCATATGTGCTAACTCATGGTAATAGGTCATATAAGTAGGTTATGCATGATCTAACCTGTTATATGACACACTAGTTTTATTATGAACACACTGAGTATGCTAGATACTAAGAACTTACATGACTTGTATGATATATGCTCATGTCTGTTTAAATGGTCTACAACACATAATGTCACCAACGGGTCAAACGGGTCAACTGGGTCAAACATGTCTATTCTTCTAAAACCTTGAGTCCTTGGTTATGGTGCACTTAGGGTTTCTCATATTCACTGTTTACACAAACTCATGTACTTACGTGATCTAGGTAACCTCTGAGGGTTGACTGTTCACTTTGACTTTCAAGTAAACTCTAGTACACAATACGCGTATCAGGTGAGTTCATGCCCCACTGTTTTACTAAATCTCTTTTGGGGGAGATAGCATACTGGTAATGTTACAAACGCTTTTTATATATTTAAGATATGTATGGATATTAATATAGTGATGTTTATCATGATAAAAGTCCTCACACTTTCGAATTGTTAATATTGGATAGCGGGGAAAGTTGGGTAGTACTACTGGGTGTGACGAGCCCCACCTGTGTGACTCGAGGTCAACCGGGTGCAATTTGTCCTATGAATATTTGTCACGATATGGAGACGTCGTGACAGGAGGCAAACATAACACAGTCAGCTTCAATGTCGAAATCACTATGTATTAATATCAATTTGTGAATGGACTAGCTAGCCATTACAATGCACATGCTTATATATACGCTATTGATAAACTGTTATGTTTATACGCAAACTCTTGAACTCACCAACCATTGTGTTGACTTTTTAGTATGCTATTCTCAGGTCATTAATCTGGACTGCTGATAGGAGCACTACACGAGTCAGCATGCATTTTAGAGATTTAAACTTCAAACATATTTACTCATTTTTATTTATGGTTTAAACTACTCGGTTGGCACTTGTTTTGCCATATGGTACTTTCACATGTTTTGGATTGTTTTATTTACTTTATGCTTCCGCATGTCTTTTAAAGTTTAAACTCTGGTTGGTTTACAGTAAACGTAGCATATAGAGTCGTTCCGAGTAACTATTGACTGTGATCCTGGTTTGTTCACACGCCTCGCGGTAAAACTCCGCACGTGGATTTTGAGGGTGTGACAGATTGGTATCAGAGCCATTGGTTATAGAGAACTAGGATTGCATTGCATCTAGACTATAGCCTTAGACACAACACTAGTATCGCACAGACACTTTTACACGATTGCAACTGTTGTACGAACATATTCTTGGTATACTAACATTTCGTTGTTGAACGAACACAACCATATCGGTATGATATGTGTATCATACCGACTGACAGAGGGGCGGAGAATCCCGCTCGCTCACATCCAACATTTACACATGATTTTTCACTCTCGGAGTGGAAGCAACGATGAATTGAACCAAACATTACCACGTTGGAACACGAAACTCTTCCTAACACACCCGACAAGCTTAACGATGACAAACAAAGAGAACAACACCTCACTCTTCCAACACTTTTACACTTGTTACCATTCCCGACATATCCTACATACTGCACTGGTCTGAGCAGTAAACGAGGGATAACTAAAAGATACAAAGTCTATCAGAGGATAGGACTTAAACATTTAAACGCCTAGAACTTCAAAGGGAAAAAGGCCAAATCGTCTTGATTCCCCGTTGATATCTTAACAGAATCCTTTGTACAACCATAGTTGTTTGACTCTTGGTATAACAAATATATCTTTGATACCTCTATCATTGATAACACTCGGTACTCGACAAGGTAGGTTATCGCAAATAGGAGGGACCCAGGGTGACCATGCAAAGCAAATTAGAATCACGAGTGCACACGTAATTGTGATTTGTTGTGATTTGACTATGAAGTGATTTTGGTTGCACCATCCTTATCATGATCCAACAAACTCCCCCTAGGCTGATGCTACCAAAACTTCACTTCTCTCTTCTTCTCAAAGCTCTCAGCACCAAGGAGAGCAGGTGTTTATCAGTGTCTTCATTCTTTCCTGCTGTGGTGCTGAGAATCTTGTATAGATCCTTGGTGGACAGAACCTCTACTCTGTCACCTTGGATTATATGTACCCTCTGTTGTGGCCCTCTGAAAAGAGTTAGTTGATGGGAAGTATAGTCATATTCCCATCAAACTATTGGTTCCAATTCAGGACCTTCCACCATCTGTAGAAAGGCTGTGCCTTTGGTGGTTGGTCTTTCCTTGTCTTCCACTCTTTTCAGCTTCAACTCTTCTTCAATCTTGGCTCTTCTATTTCGTTCAGCCAAGTGGAGACCACTGATATGGTTTCTGATGTGTGTAGCAGTCTCAGAGTTGGAGGGATTGGAGAATGGCTTCTCTGCAAGCTCAGCAAGATCAAATCTGCTGAGATGCAGTAGAGAAGTGGCATTGAGCCTGTTGGTTTCACCATTCTCCCTTTCCACAACAAAGTTGTGAGAAGGTTCATCGAACCTCCACTGGATTATTGCATTTCTAGGTCCAGGAGATTGACCAGAAATCCTGTCCTCTTTCCTGGTATCCAGCAGAGTCACCAGTCTTCTTCTTAGCCTCTTCTCCTCAGCATTGAGGGTATCGGAGTTGAGACCAAGAAGTCTTGCAGCCTGGCCCAAGGTATCTCTAGGCAATTCAAGAAATTGTCCTAGGGTGAGGGAGCTTGAAGAGTTATCAACATAGGTGATGTTGATGACCTCTCCCTCACAGGAGATGCTGCTCAAGGTAGTACAGTTGATGAGCCTTGTCTTGAACTCCTTTATTTCCTCAAAGGAGAGATGTTTAGGAGGCTGAGGGGATGATCTTGGTTGTTGTTGGGTAGGCTTAGGTTTAGTGGTTTTGGTTGAGTCTTGGGTTTTAGGATGGGTAGTTTGGGTGGTTGAGGTGATGTGGTAGGTTTGGGTAGAGTTGTGGGTTGAGGGGTGAAGGTTTCATCAGTGGGTTCGGGTTTAATGGGAAAAGGGGTTGGTTCTGGTGTGGGTTGTGGCTGTGGTTGAGTGGCTGGGGTGAAGACCATTCCTTTCATCCTTCTGTACATCTCCTTCCTTTTCCCCAAACGGATGTTAGCTTTTATTTCACTGACTATCCGCTGGAGTGTCCTTTCGGACATAGGTCCCACCTGCCTACCAGAGAAGCCATGAGCCCGGAGGTAGTCCTTCATCCAGGCTTTTTCAGTTGACTTCTTGGCAGCAGTGACCTCCTTCTCTTCCTCCCTCTTCCTCTTCACCTTCAACTTCTCCCTAGCAGCCTTCTTCCTTTCCTTCTCCATTTGATCCTGCTCTTTGTTGTGGAGCAGCAGGATCATGTCATCATCATGTGGAGACAGTTCAGGAAGACTGAAGCCTCTTGAGAGGAGGAACTTGATCCTAGCCTCTCTCAGCTTCAGGGCTGCCTCCCTCTGCTCTTGTTCTTCCTTCTCCAAGGCCAACCTGGCTTCTTTTTCTTGTTGTAGCCTGGTTGACCTCTCCAAGGTCACCAACTCCTCTAATGGTAGCAGGAGTATCTCCTCATTGGCAGCTCCTAGATTGATGAGCTGGTCAATGAGTGCTGTTCTTCTCCTCTGGTTGATTTCTTCCTGATTGGCTACAGCTGCCTTAGAACTAGCAGCTAACAGCTTCTCAGTAGGAAACCGACCTTTCTTTTTGGCCTTCTCAATCTTCTCCTCCTCCTGAAGCTCTTCCGCAGTCAATTTTCTTTTGCCTTTGTCTTTGATTGTGCTTGACTGTGGTGGTTCTTGGATGGAGGGTTGTGATTGAGAGAGAAGTTCAGCTGGTGCTTGGGTTGGAGGTATTTCAGATGTGTCCTCCCTGCTCACCTCAGATGCAATTTCAGCAATGACATCTGTGATGGTCAGTTCCTCGGACATCTGAAATAAGCCTTCCGCAGCTTCTATTTTGGCCTCGGAAGACTTGTCTTGTTCTTCCGAGGCTTCCATGTAAGCTTCGGAAGCTTCAGCTAGAGCTTCGGAAGATGAGACTGCTGCAGATTCTGTCCCATCTGTTTCAGTTGCTGGGCCATCAGTCCCCATTTCCCCTTCGAAGCTAATCTCAGGTTCCATGAAGACCTTAGGTTGACCAACTTCCTCCACAATGGTAGAAGGTGCAGTCAGTCTTTGAAGCTCCTCAGCCCCAAAGTATGCAAGTGTGGTGTCGGGGCTGGGCTGTTCTAGGGATGATCTCAATACAACTTTGTGAAAAGTCTGTAGAGATCTTGAAGCATTCTTGAGTCAATCTCCAGAAAGGATTGAGATGACTCAGGTAGTGTAATGATTTGGGAAGAAATGAGTTGGGTCTGTGGTTCCTGTGGTGTTTGTCTCTGAACTTTCTCCCCCTTTTTCGTAGCATCATCTTGAGAGATAGATGAGCTAGAGGAAGAAGTCATTGAGACCTGGATTGGTTTATGCCTAACAGACCTCTCCGTCTGTTTCTCAGCTAGTTTAGCCTTGAGAGAGTTAATCTCAAGTTGCTGAGTGGCAGTCCTTGATTCTAAGATCCTCACCTGTGATTCCAGGTTGGAGACCTTAGAAAGCAAGTACTGAAGTGTTAGTTGCATACTTCCCTCATCTTCATAAGAAGAATCATGGGGAGATGAGATAACATACCTAGTATGCTCACTCTCGCCACCAGATGTGGCTTCTTGGCACCCTGGTTTCCCTTGCTCAGAGTCATCTCTTTCAGAGATGTCAATGGGCAAAGTTGCCGTAGACTCAGTCCTAATTATGTTACCACTGTCCTGAGAGCTCAATGAGAGACTCTGAGTAGTGGCAGCTGAGTCTACATGATTCCCCTCCACATCAGTGGGACTCACCTCAGTAGCTGGCTTCTGATGGGGGCTAGAGACAAGGGATCCCTCTTGGCTCTGTTGATCTTTTAGTGGGTGTTGTAGATCAACTTCATGGCCATGGAGAGATGTAATCTCTTCATCAGTTCGGAGTAAAAGGTCAGTGAAAGAGAGGGTGGTTAGTCCTACTGACCCGGGACCTTGATCAATGTCTACAGGCATTGAGCCTATGGTGGGGCTGTCCCTAGAAGGCTGCACAGGAGAGTGTAGAGACTCACCCTGTGGGCTAAAGGCTTGGGGTTCGGGCTCAGGGGTTTGAGACTGAGGAAGCTCAAAACCCACATTGAGGTCAATTGTGAAGGATGGTGTGACCTCGGACTGAGTGGGAGCCCATGATTCCACTCTAGTCCTTTGGGTGTGAACAGAAGGAGCTTGTTCAATCAGAGTAGATTGAACAAGGGTTCGTTTGGTGCGTCTCTGATATGTGGCTTTGATGGGTAAAGAAGGTTTTGGTATTGTGGTGGATGTTGCTGGTGTGGGTTCATCACCTGTGGGGTTAACAGGGATGTCACCAGGAGCTATGCGCTCAGTCATCTCTGGAGGTAATGAAGTGTACCGTCCAGTGAAGTTGGTGGACATCTTCTTCAGTGTCTTGAAGATGGTAGGCCTCATGTGTGGAACAGGAAGAGCAGTTGCGCAGACAAGCTTGCTTGGTTCCATCTCACAGTTGATTATGTGTTGAAGAAATCGGGGATACATGAAGAATGTATCCCTGCTCAGATTGGCGATTAGGTTGTTCAACACAAATCGTGAGTAGTTGAATCTGAGGCCTCTCACCAACCCATGAACTAGGCATCCTAGTTCATATGGATTTGATCCCAACCCCCTGATTTGTTGGAGAGGCAATGTAGAACAATGTGCAGCAGGAACTTCCAATGGTAAGAGAAGTTGAACTTGTATACTGTAGACCTGCTGACATCGCCTCCATATCCCATGAGGATATAGGTGCCTTCCAAGTCTTCCTTGGGGAACTCAGTAGGAGCCCCATCATCGTGAAGCTCGAGATGCTCCCTGATGAGCTGTTCACTGATGACCAACTCTTGGCCACAAACTCTGGTTCTCAGGACGCGAACCCCATTCATCACTGTAGTTTCACCGTTGCTCCAAAATTCTGACATATGGTTGGAGTATATGGTTGGGTTAACTGTGAGTGCAGTGAGGTACGTGGATTCGGTGAGAAAGGTGATGATTTGGGTGAAGTCGGCATCCCTTGACGAGTCAAGTAATGCGACTTGGTTGTGCTGAGGGTTTAGTGCCATTGGAGAAAAGGTAAGCTTGAAATTTTGGGTGAAATTGAGGGTTTGACAGTGAAGGGAACAGTTAGGGCTGTAAAGTGGTAAAAGAAGATGAAATTGATGAGTCAAGATTATTTAAAAAGGGGTGAATAGTGGTAGTGGTGGTAATAGGGTAACTGTTTTGGGTTACTGTGGGTGGTATGGTGGTTTACGGCGAAGAAATGATGTTGGCGGCAAGGATAATTTTAAATAATCTGACATTATCAACAAAATCTTTACTTTTTACAGAGTGGGGCCCAAAGATATCCGTTACATATAAAAACCTTTACTTCCGAGGGTAAAACATTTCCGAAGGTAATTTTCTTCCGAAGGCAATTGATCTTCCGAAGCTTGATATTGCTTCCGAAGGTAAAATTGTCCTTAGAAAGCACTTTATCTTCCGAAGCAAGGCATTGCTTCCGAAGGTAAAGCTGTCTTTCTGAATGGAGAGTTGTACAAGTTTCGAAAGTAGATCTGATATAAAATCAATCGCTTCTTCCGAGACCAAAAACTCTTCCGACAAGAGAATTTCCATTTAGGAATTTGGCTTCGGAAGACATTCAAGAATATCTTCCGAGAGTTAATTCCTCTTCGGAAGGAATTTACACTTGGAATAACTTAAAGATCTTTTGTAACAGGGCTTAAATTGTATTGACACAAGACATTACTCATTTAAAAAGGTCTTCAAAAGAGGTAGTTATTCAATGTTTATCATCCCAATTGCTGATATGAGATACTTAAATCTTTGTTCATCAAATGCCTTTGTGAACAAATCAGCATATTGTTCATTTGAGTCAACTTTGATTAACTTTATCAGCTGTTTCTCATGAATATCTCTAATGAAATGATACCTGATATCAATGTGTTTTGTCTTGGAGTGCTTCACCGGATTCTCAGTAATGGAGATAGCACTGTTGTTGTCAATATGGATAGGAGTAGTCATGAAGTTGAACCCATAGTCTAACATCTGATTTTGAATCCATAGCAGTTGAGCACAGCAGCTAGCAGCAGCAATGTATTCAGCTTCAGCAGTTGATTTAGAGACACAGGATTATTTCTTGCATTGCCATGAGATAATCCTTCCACCAAGAAATTGACATCCTCCTGATGTTGATTTCTTGTCAATGTTGCAGCCACCATAGTCACTGTCAGAGTATCCATAGAGATTGAAATCACTATTTCTTGGATACCAGAGACCTAGTTTAGGTGCTTCTTTGAGGTATCTAAGGATTCTCTTTGCAGCAGCTAGGTGAGACACCTTTGGAGCAGCCTGATATCTTGCACAAATACATGTGGCAAACATGATATCTGGTCTACTTGCAGTGAGATACATCAGAGAACCAATAATTGCTCTATACTGATGTTGATCAATATCCTCCCCCTCAAGGTCAGGGCAAAGATTATGGTTTCTGGGTATGGGTGTCTTGGCTGGTTTACAGTCCTTCATTTCAAATCTTTCTAAGATGTCTGAGACATACTTAGATTGACTTATGAAGAACCCTTCCTTCATCTGTTTCACCTGAATTCCAAGGAAAAAGTCCATTTTTCCCATGGAACTCATCTCAAACTTCTGCTTCATAATACTTTCAAAGTCCTTGCACATTTGGTCGTTTGAAGAACCAAATATGATGTCATCAACATAGACTTGTACAAGCAAAATGTCTTTTCCACTCCTTCTGATGAAAAGAGTCTTGTCAATGGTACCTCTAATGTATCCATTCTTCAGGAGAAACTGAGACAAGGTCTCATACCACAGCCTAGGTGCTTGGTGCAGCCCATATAGAGCTTTATCCAGCTTGCACACATAGTTGGGGTGCTGTGGGTCTTCAAATCCTGGAGGTTGACACACATAGATTTCCCTATCTATATCCCCATATAGAAAAGCACACTTGACATCAAGTTGGTAGACTGTGAAGTTCTTGGATGCAGCATAAGCAAGGAAGATCCTAACTGCCTCAAGTCTTGCAACAGGTGCAAAGACATCAGTATAATCAATTCCTTCCTCCTGGGTGTATCCTTGAACTACTAGCCTTGCCTTGTTCTTGATAATCAAGCCTCTATCATCTTTCTTGTTCCTGAATACCCATTTAGTGCCTATGGGTACTTGACCAGATGGTAGTGGGCATAGATTCCAGACCTTTTGTCTTCTGAATTGAAGCAGCTCCTCCTGCATCGATTCAACCCAACTACTATCCTTTAAGGCATCTTCTACCTTCTTTGGTTCCATCTGAGACAAGAAGCATGAGTACAAGCAGACATTCCCATGATGAGTTTGTCCTCTTGTTCTCACACCCTCAGAGACATTCCCTATGATGTTCTCAGTTGGATGAGTGTTGTGAATCCTAAGACGAGGAATCACTTCCAATTGCAGAGATAAGTCTAGGTTAGACATATTCTGATCAGGAACTGGATCACTCTGTCCAACTGCTGTTTCAGAGTCATTCAATGTGGACTGATTGAATGATTAAGAAACATCATCAATGGTTGGTTGTGAAGTAGTATTAACAGTTGCCTGTTCCTTTAGAATACCACTTCCCTCAACCTGGTGTTGTAGTGGATCACCTGAGGAACTTTGAGGTTGATCAAGTGATTCACTTGTTGAAGCTTCACTATTTCTGGAGATAGTTACACTGTCAGATCTGTGAATAGTTGAAGCTTGTTACCCTTCAGCTCTTGGAGAATTTGAAATAGGTCTGGGAAGCTCATATAGTTGACCTGCATCAGCATCAGCATCACTTTGAGCACCTGTTCCAGCTGAAAAATTCTCACAAGATGGTTTAGAATAGTTTGGAAACAATTCTAAATCAAAGATATACTCAGGTCCATTCCCCCTAACACAAGGAGTGTGCTCATTAACAACTATGTTGGATGACTCCTCAAATTGTTGATTCTTGATATTGTATACTCTATAAGCTTTGGAGCTAGAAGAGTATCCAATAAAGATAGCATCATCCGACTTCTCAGCAAACTTTGCCAAGTTGTCCTTTGTGTTAAGTATGGTACACCTGCAGCCAAAGGACCTTAGAAAGCCAATGAACGGTGGCCTCTTGTTCCATAACTCATAAGGGTTTTTCCATGGGGCTTCACTACAAGAACCCTGTTCTGCACATAGCATGCAGTGCTGACTGCCTCTGCCCAGAATGTTAGAGGCAGCTTTGAATCAGCTAACATGGTCCGAGCAGCCTCAATAAGTGTCCTATTCCTCCTCTCAGCAACACCGTTTTGTTGAGGAGTTCTGGGAGCACTATATTGTCTGGCAATCCCTTTTGAGTCACAGAATGAGTCAAGAACGAAGTTCTTAAACTCGGTCCCTTGATCACTTCTAATGATCTTAACCTTGTGATCAATTTGATTTTCTATTTTAAGAATAAAAGATTTTAAAGTTTCAGCAGTTTCATCTTTACTTCTTAAAAGAATACCCATGTAAATCTTGTAAAATCATCAACGATCACAAGGCAGTATGATTTCCTTCCAATGCTCATTATACTTGTGGGACCAAAGAGATCCATGTGCAATAAGTGTAATGGAGTAGTGATAGAGTTAACACATTTGGATTTATGAGATGATCTGTGTTGTTTCCCTTTCAGGCATGCAACACAGTTATCTTTGCAGAAAAATTCCTTTTTAGGCAAACCATGTACCAAGTTATTTTTAGCCAATTTATTCATTGTTTTAAAATTCACATGACACATGCGTTTATGCCATAGTGTTGACTCATCACTATCAGCTTTGGAAAGAAAGCATGATACTTCACCCATAGGAGAAGCATTGTTCATATCCAGCTTGTACATATCCCCTTTCCTGGGAGATCTGAGAAGCACCAATTCCGGAGGAATTGTCATCCCTGGTTTGAGGATAATGCACTCATGTTCTGTGAAAAGCATCTGATGCTTCTGATCACAGAATTGAGAAACACTTAACAGATTGTGTTCAAGCTGTTTGACAAAGTGAACTTTGTCAATGTTTATTCTGCCATTGGATAAACTTCCTCTGCCAGAAATATATCCTCCGGCCTCACCTCCAAATTGGACAGGCCCTCCAGCAAAGTTCTGGAATTGTTGAAGGAGAGATCCGTTCCCTGTCATGTGCCTGGAGCATCCACTATCTACAATCCAGATATTGTTGTTCTTGTCAAATGAATGTCCCTGCACACAAGATGAGATGGTTAGTTTTGTTTGGAAGCCCAAGCCTTGCAGGTCTCGGGCTCTTCCAAAGATAATGACATAATTGAACCAAAAGATATGCAATGGGGTTCAATAGAGGTCATTGTTGAAGAAGAGGTTTGGGCTGCAGCATCTTCCTTGATCTTCCAATCCATCCTTTGGTTGATCTTTGAGGATGAGCTTGTTGAAGCTTTTGCAGCATGGTCTTCTTCCGAAGCTTCTCTCTTTTTGGAAGAAGC
This sequence comes from Flaveria linearis, assembly GCA_024085815.1. Lineage (NCBI taxonomy): Eukaryota > Viridiplantae > Streptophyta > Magnoliopsida > Asterales > Asteraceae > Flaveria > Flaveria linearis. The sequence continues at coordinate 111,251 of JABSNV010001336.1, read as the reverse complement.
CTTCACCACCTTTTCTTCCGAAGTAGTCTTCTTCTGAGATGGTTTCAAGGGAGCCTTCTTGTTCTTCCGAACCTTAGAAGGTTTGGATTCCGAAGCCATTTTCCCTTCGGAAGAAGTAGTTTCTTCCGAAAGCAACTTGGCTTCCGAGACCAACTTTCCCTTTTTCAACATTTGGACCTTTTGAAGTGGTCCAACTGAGAAAGCTTCTCTGACTCCTTCCTTTCTAACATTATTTGCATAATGTGTGCTTGCTGGATTGTAGTAACAATCTTTAGCCATATGGTTGTGCAGACCACACATTATGCATGCAATGTTAGTCTTCTGGGAGCTTGCAGGTTGCTGTTTCTTGGGTTTCTTCTCTTCATCAGCAACTTTCCCTTTCACTTCTGATCCTTCAGTAGGACAGGAGTGCTGGTACAACACTCCTTTCCTGAATCAGGAGTACCTACCACTTGAAATCCGGCAGAAATGAAGACACCCTTTTGCTTAGGGTCAAACTTAAGCTTGGACTCTGCAACCTTCTTGGCAGTCCTTCTAGCAGCTTTAGCTCTGCTTCTTCTTGCCTTGGTGGTCAGGATTTGATCATCACAGGTGGAGATGGGTGTATCCTCCTGTTTCTCCCCTGTGGAGGCCACTATTTTTGCTTCATCCTCTAGTTCCAATGGAGAAGGGTCAGCAGTTGGAACCTCTTGCTCTTCAGTACCACATCTAGGTAGTCTAATAGACTCATAAGAGTGTGGTGGAGCTATTTCACTGGTTTCCAACCCTTCTTTGTTTTGATAAAACAGTTTGGAATGAGAGGTTGATGCAAGAATAGTTTGGAAGCTTTGCTCAGCAATAGCTTGCTTCCTGGCCTGAGCCTCAGCTGTGACTAACTGGGCTTGAACTTCAGAAAGTTTGGAGATCAGATCTTTGATTTGAGTCTTATAGTTAGTCTTTTCATGTTTCAAAAGAGACACAGTTTCTCTAACTCATCAATTTTCCTTTGATAATCAGATTCAACTCTTTTAAAGTCAGATTTTAGCACATTTAAAGACTCAACCTCAGATCTGATTTCCGAAATGTAATCCTTATACAATTTAACTTTAGCAATACAGGCAGCAGTACAAAGATGTTCATATACCTGATCATCATCTGTTCCGGCCATGAGTGCTTGAGCGGGAGTCACATCCTGTACCATGAAGCTCCAGTCAACTTCCTGAGCAACAGCATCTGTTTCAGTTGACTTTTCTTCATGCTTGGGAGCAGTGG
>JABSNV010001336.1:32500-100000 GCA_024085815.1 Flaveria linearis | reverse complement strand
TGTTATTTATTTTATACAAAAGGAAGGCATGGCCGCCCATGATGCCTGCATTTCCCTATCATTTGATATTTTAGAGAGAGAGAAGCAGAGAAACCTTCGGACATTGAAGAACAAGAAGAAGAAATTCGAGTTTAAGGTAAAGTTGAGTATTTTGAGTTGTTTTTGGCTAACCTTAGCCTCGGTTAAATGCTTATTTGTGTTTGTATGTGTTCCAAATGTGTGTTTAGAAGGTTTCCAGGTGTTAGAATCGATTAAAGGAGCTCGGGTGAAGAGTCCTAAGATTTGAAACAATTAAGGTGAGTTCTAGACCCCTTTTTACTGATTTTTAAACGTTTTGGGGCTGGAAAATACATGCATTTATGTTTTTATAAAATTTGGGTTGATACCCGTATGAAATCAACGTATGTATGATTATGTTTATGTTGGATTTATGCCTAGAATCATGTGTATATGTTTAGAACTAGGCATTTTGAGGTTTGGGACTTAGATATCTGAACAGGTTACTAATACTACTGAAATCTGGACTTAGAATGAATAATTACAGGCTGATGAGTCCACCAGTGCTCATACGACCAACAGTGTGGTCGTATGACCAGGAGATATAATTTTCTAAGTGATGATGAGTCTAACAGGACTCATACGACCAACAGTGGTCGTATGAATAAGTGATATTTTCTAAGTATGAGACCCACAGGACTCGTACGACCAATAGTGGTCGTAAGACTATGATGAAATTTTCTAAGTATGGACTCGTACGACCAACAGTGGTCGTATGATCCAAATATGTTCCCAAGTCCAGGGATGGTACGACCACCAGTGGTCATACGACCAACAGTGTGGTCGTATGATCAGTTGATAAATCTAAGTGTTAAGTGAAAAGTCCAGCAGTGCTCATACGGCTAACAGGGCTCATACGCCCAGAGGGCTCATACGCCCAATAGGGCTAAAACGCCTAAACACTTAGAAATTTTCAGGAATTTCCAGTAAGTCCGTAGTTCGAGGTTTGACCAGGGTTGACTAGGGTTAATAAATGATGATGTCTCATGCATATAATGATGAGTATGATTAACCCTAATTGTTACTAATATTATTATTAGTATATTATTGTTAACAATATTATTAAAATATTGTTAAGTATGGTATGATATGATGATGCTACGTATGATGATGAATGTAAGATGAATATGTATGATGTGTGTATGTTCCTTGTGATTGTGTATGCTTATCTTTCTGAAACTTTACGAATAACGAGAAATGAATTAATGAAGTATTATGTATCGTAAAGTGAAAGATAATGAAAGAGGAACATGATGATGAATGCATGTATTAACGAATGAGCGAAAAGAAGAATGATGATGAATACATGCATTAATGAACGAACGAATTATGTCTTGCAAGCATTGAATAACGCGATTGGTCCTTCTATGTGATTGACCATGGTCATGGTACCTCTACCGCTTACCTCTAGTACCGTGGCATACGTTTTGTTGTTCATATGTTGACTTCGGCCCGGTAGCTAATAACGTTCGGGGTGTAGCCTATGGTATTGGTACAATTCACCTTTCAATGCGTGCAAGTAAGTATGAACGGGATTCTTGTCATTCGACCACAGTAATCATAGCCAAGTGCTATGAAGTGGGTAAAGCCTGACAGAATCCATACGAGAAGTTAAAGATAACGATGAATAACGAATGATGAAGATAATAACGAATATTATCTCTATGTACGTATGATGTATGAACGCATGCACGAAAGGATACTTTTAAATAAGTAAAAGTATGTTTTATTACAAAACTAGAACTCACTCAGCAACGCTGACTTTTATGTATTTTTCAGTTGGCAGGTAGTGTTGCTGAGGATGGCACGAGGCGGCTACTCAGCTCTTTTGGGATGGCATTCTTTTGTTAATGTTTTTGTATTGTAATGCAAGCAAATGAAATTTTGTAACGGGTTGTATTACTTTGCAAAAGCATTTATAGTAAATTTAAAGTTTCCGCTGCATGGTTTTTATTAAATTGTATTAAATGTATGTTTTATGGGTAATGACGACCAACTGTGAGGTGCCCGGGAACGGGGCCTTACAAGTTGGTATCAGAGCCAAAGTTTAAGTGAAATGGGTAAATTTTTAAAACAAACCTAAAACTTAAACTGAGAATGGGACAGGGAGAATGAGAATGCCATCTGAGTAGCTGCGTGCCATCAGGTATTTTTCTTGAAAGTTAACCAGTGTTACGTGCGCATGTTATGTGTTTATGTGTACTGTTAGACTCAGATGCTAATGTAGTCAGGACAGGTAATGCTCGGGGTGTGAAGAGTAGAGTAAGTGGCTAATCACAACTGGCCACTGTAATTAGGGACTTACTGTACTTGACATAAACTGAGCTATTTCCTTGAATGACCGTGTTGGTGTTTAAATCTTTCAGTGTGATAGAAGATGGTCGGTGGTAGATCATCTAAAGCCCCAATTGGTGGAGGCAGTAGCGGAAGTGGTGTGGAACCACGAGCCACAAGAGGTAGGCCTAGAAAAGAGAAGAAGGTTCCCGAAGAACCTAATACTACTCCCTCGGGGGAGTGGATGAGAGTGATAATGTGAGAGCCTCGGTGAAAGAGACGGTGATCGAGGAGGTGCACCAAGTCATGCAGACGATCTTACCGTCTGTAGTGACTGAAGTGATAAAGGCAGTACGTGAAGACGATAGACGAGGGAGGAATCGGTCCTCAGGAAGACAACAACAGACGGAAGCAGAGACGGTACTATCTGATGATGAAGAGGAAGAGGAAGAAGAACAACTACGGGAGACCGCCCGGGGTTGTAACTACGGGGGATTCATGAGGTGCAAACCCCCAACTTTTGATGGGTCTGGTACTGCTACTGATGCTCACCAATGGGTGATGGAAATGGAAGCTGTCCTCGATATTAGTGATTGCCAGGAGGACAAGAAGGTGAAGTTTGCCACCCATTCTTTTACAGGGTCGGCTTTATGCTGGTGGAAAAATATAGTCCAAGCCGAGGGTAGCAGGGCCATAGGGAAGATGAAGTGGGCTGAGTTGAAAAGGCTGGTGATCGAGGAATTCAGTCCTCGTCGGGAAATGGATAGAATAGAGAGAGAATTCCTGCAGTTGGAGGCGGGGACGATGACCCACCAACAATATACCACCAAGTTTAACGAATTGGCGCTGTTGGTGCCGGAGCAGGTGACGCCGGTGTCTCGAAAGATCAACCGGTATATTCAGGGGCTGCCAGCTGAAATTCGTTGGCACTTGATTTCTGCCCGACCAAGCACTTTCAGGTCGGCAGTGGATTTGGCGGGAAGGTTATTCGATGAACGTGCTGCTTTGGTAAAGGCTGAGGGAAGCAAGAAAGGAAGTGGAGAAAAGAACTGGCAGGGGAAGAGATTTGGTCGGGGTGATACTTCGACAAACAACAAGAAGGCAAGGGTGGATGACCGCCGAGTGGTCGTGTCTGGAGCTGGGGTAAGGAAGTGTGGTAAGTGTGGAAAGGAGCACTCAGGGGAGTGCAAGTGGGGATCCAACCTCTGCTTTAAGTGCGGGAGGACAGGGCACATATCAAAAGATTGCCGGATGGGCAAGTGCTTTAACTGTGGAGAAAGTGGCCATATGAGCAGGGACTGTAAGAAGCCGAGGGCTGAGGCTTCAGGGGTAAAGAAGACGGGAAGTGAAGGTCCGAGAGCAAGTGCCAGGGCTTTCACTATGACGCAGGAAGAGGCTAGGACGGACCCTGATGTGGTGTCAGGTACGTTTCTAGTAAACCAAACTCTTGCTTCTATGTTATTTGACTCTAGTGCTAGTAGGAGTTTCATTTCTGCTACTTTCTGTGCTAAATTGCCTGTTAGTAGCAAATGCATTAGTGAGCCTTTTTATGTAGAAACTGCCATTGGTAAGTCCACGAGAGTTACTGATGTGATAGAGGACTGTACCATGGAGTTAGAAGGTCATAGGTTTGCTGCTAGATTACATGTGATGCCCTTAGGAGGATTTGACGTAGTGTTAGGGATGGACTGGTTAGCAACCTACGAAGCGAATATCGTGTGCCGAAAGAAGATGATTAGACTGACGGCGACCGACGGAAGTCCGGTGACAATTTATGGCGATCGAGTTACGACGATTCCGAAGGTGATCTCGATGACGGTGGCGGGAAAGTGTATGAGGCGCGGATGTAGCGCCTACTTATGTTATGTAAAGAATATAGAGACGCCAACACCACAGCTATGCGATGTGCCAGTGGTGTGTGACTTTCCAGACGTGTTTCCCGAAGACTTATCGGGATTGCCACCTGACCGAGAGATCGAATTTCAGATCGACCTGATACCGGGTGCCCAACCTGTCGCAAAAGCACCGTATCGCTTGGCTCCGACGGAAATGAAAGAGTTGATGGAGCAGTTGCAGGAGCTGCTGGATAAGGGGTTTATCCGACCGAGTATCTCACCTTGGGGTGCTCCGGTTCTGTTCGTAAAGAAGAAGGATGGTAGTATGAGGATGTGCATCGACTACCGCGAGCTGAATAAGCTGACGGTGAAGAACAGATACCCCTTACCAAGGATCGATGACTTGTTTGATCAACTTCAGGGTGCCAGTTGGTTTTCAAGGATAGATCTTCGATCGGGTTACCATCAACTAAAGGTGAAGGAACAAGATATCCCTAAAACAGCCATTCGTACGCGCTATGGTCACTACGAGTTTCTTGTCATGTCTTTTGGGTTGACCAATGCGCCGGCTGCTTTTATGGATTTGATGAACCGAGTGTGCCGATCAATGTTGGATAAATCAGTAATTGTATTCATTGATGATATTCTGATTTATTCAAGAAGTGAAGAAGAGCATGCCGGGCATGTTCGGGAAGTGTTGGAAACGTTGAGAAGGGAGAAATTGTACGCCAAGTTCTCCAAGTGCGCCTTTTGGTTACGCGAGGTGCAATTTCTGGGTCACGTAGTGAATGCAGAAGGAATAATGGTGGACCCAGCAAAGGTTGAGGCTGTGATGCAATGGAAATCACCAAAGACGCCATCCGAGATTCGTAGCTTCTTGGGATTGGCGGGCTATTATAGAAGATTTATTCAAGACTTTTCAAAGATCGCCTCACCTTTGACAAAATTGACTCGTAAGGACGTGAAATTCGTGTGGGGTCGAGAACAGGAGACGGCTTTTGAGGAGTTGAAGGCAAGACTAACACAAGCTCCTGTCTTGACTTTGCCTGAGGGAAGTGAAGACTTAGTGGTCTATTCGGATGCATCTTATTCTGGGCTAGGTTGTGTGTTGATGCAACGTGGAAAGGTGATAGCCTACGCATCTCGACAGCTGAAGACCCACGAAGTCAACTATCCCACACACGATCTAGAATTAGCCGCGGTGGTTTTTGCGTTGAAGATTTGGCGGCACTATCTATACGGGACAAAGTGCACTATCTTCACAGACCACAAAAGCTTGAAGTATTTCTTCGAGCAGAAGGATTTAAACATGAGGCAAAGGCGATGGTTGGAGCTCATAAAGGATTATGACTGCGAAATCCATTACCATCCGGGCAAGGCCAACGTGGTGGCCGATGCCCTTAGCCGAAAGGAAGGGCCTGAGCCGATCCGGGTAAAGGCATATCAGCTAATTATGACCTCAGATGTAATGACTCAGGTTAAGGAGTTTCAAGACGAGGCTTTGAAAGAAGATCGTCTTAACTCCGAAAGGATGAGAGGTCTAGTTACGGAATTGGGTGAGAACACTCTTGGTGTTAAGACCCGATTCGGGCGAATGTGGATTCCTCGATACGGGGATCTACGTGAAAAGATTATGGATGAGGCCCATAAGACCCGATACTCCATTCACCCCGGTGCTACCAAAATGTACCACGATATGAAGAAGGATTACTGGTGGCCGGGTATGAAACGTGACGTAGTGGAGTACGTGAGTAAGTGCCTGACTTGTTTACAAGTGAAGGCGGAACACCAGAAACCCTACGGGAAGATCCAACCGTTGGATATACCCGAGTGGAAGTGGGAGCATATCACCATGGATTTCATCACGAAGTTACCACGTACCCCAAAAGGGTATGATGCCATATGGGTGATAGTTGACCGCTTGACAAAGAGTGCCCACTTCCTACCGATCCGCGAAACGTACTCATCCGAAAGATTGGCGGATCTGTTTATCAAAGAGATTGTAGCTCGTCACGGTGTACCGGTGTCTATTGTGTCTGATCGTGACACCCGGTTTACCTCCAAGTTTTGGAAGAGATTTCACGATGCAATGGGGACGAGGCTACACATTAGTACAGCATATCACCCTCAGACGGACGGTCAGTCTGAGAGGACGATCCAAACACTCGAAGACATGCTTCGGGCGTGCGTGATCGATTTTGGAGGAAGTTGGGATGATCACTTGCCGTTAGCAGAATTCTCGTACAACAATAGCTATCATGCGAGTATTGGCATGCCACCATACGAGATGCTATACGGTAGGAGATGTAGGACGCCTGTATGTTGGGGAGACATTGGGCAGAAGGAACTGGGAGGTGTCGAGGTGATTGAAGCAACGACTGAGAAATTAGAAAAGATCAAAGCCTTCATGAAGGCGGCGAAAGATAGGCAAAAGTCGTATGCTGACAAGAGGCGAAGACCGATAGAGTTCAAGGTTGGTGACCGAGTCATGTTGAAGGTCTCGCCTTGGAAAGGAATCATTAGATTCAGGAAACGAGGTAAGTTAAGCCCGAGATACATAGGGCCTTTTCGGATTGTTGCACGGGTAGGAGAGGTGGCCTATCGACTTGAATTGCCAGATGAGTTAAGTGGAATTCATCCCACATTCCATGTATCTCATCTGAGGAGGTGCTTAGCTGATGAAGACATGGTTGTACCACTGGAGGATATTGAGGTGGATGAGAGGCTCAACTACGTGGAGCAACCAGTGGCAATCATTGATCGTAAAGAAAAGAGGTTAAGGAATAAAGTGGTTCCTCTTGTGCGTGTACAGTGGAAGCACAGGAAGGGATCCGAGTCTACGTGGGAGACTGAAGAAGGGATGAGGCAACACTACCCACATCTGTTTGAGGAGTAACAGGTTTCGGGGACGAAACCTATATAAGGGGGGTGGACTTGTAACACCCGTATTTTTTTTAGCAAGAAATAAAAGAAAAAGGAAGAAAAGAAGAGAAAATAAAAAGCAACTAAAAAGGAGGGACCAAAAGTGCCAAATGGGCAAAATTGTTATTTATTTTATACAAAAGGAAGGCATGGCCGCCCATGATGCCTGCATTTCCCTATCATTTGATATTTTAGAGAGAGAGAGCAGAGAAACCTTCGGACATTGAAGAACAAGAAGAAGAAATTCGAGTTTAAGGTAAAGTTGAGTATTTTGAGTTGTTTTTGGCTAACCTTAGCCTCGGTTAAATGCTTATTTGTGTTTGTATGTGTTCCAAATGTGTGTTTAGAAGGTTTCCAGGTGTTAGAATCGATTAAAGGAGCTCGGGTGAAGAGTCCTAAGATTTGAAACAATTAAGGTGAGTTCTAGACCCCTTTTTACTGATTTTTAAACGTTTTGGGGCTGGAAAATACATGCATTTATGTTTTTATAAAATTTGGGTTGATACCCGTATGAAATCAACGTATGTATGATTATGTTTATGTTGGATTTATGCCTAGAATCATGTGTATATGTTTAGAACTAGGCATTTTGAGGTTTGGGACTTAGATATCTGAACATGTTACTAATACTACTGAAATCTGGACTTAGAATGAATAATTACAGGCTGATGAGTCCACCAGTGCTCATACGACCAACAGTGTGGTCGTATGACCAGGAGATATAATTTTCTAAGTGATGATGAGTCTAACAGGACTCATACGACCAACATGGTCGTATGAATAAGTGATATTTTCTAAGTATGAGACCCACAGGACTCGTACGACCAATAGTGGTCGTAAGACTATGATGAAATTTTCTAAGTATGGACTCGTACGACCAACAGTGGTCGTATGATCCAAATATGTTCCCAAGTCCAGGGATGGTACGACCACCAGTGGTCATACGACCAACAGTGTGGTCGTATGACCAGTTGATAAATCTAAGTGTTAAGTGAAAAGTCCAGCAGTGCTCATACGGCTAACAGGGCTCATACGCCCAGAGGGCTCATACGCCCAATAGGGCTAAAACGCCTAAACACTTAGAAATTTTCAGGAATTTCCAGTAAGTCCGTAGTTCGAGGTTTGACCAGGGTTGACTAGGGTTAATAAATGATGATGTCTCATGCATATAATGATGAGTATGATTAACCCTAATTGTTACTAATATTATTATTAGTATATTATTGTTAACAATATTATTAAAATATTGTTAAGTATGGTATGATATGATGATGCTACGTATGATGATGAATGTAAGATGAATATGTATGATGTGTGTATGTTCCTTGTGATTGTGTATGCTTATCTTTCTGAAACTTTACGAATAACGAGAAATGAATTAATGAAGTATTATGTATCGTAAAGTGAAAGATAATGAAAGAGGAAGATGATGATGAATGCATGTATTAACGAATGAGCGAAAAGAAGAATGATGATGAATACATGCATTAATGAACGAACGAATTATGTCTTGCAAGCATTGAATAACGCGATTGGTCCTTCTATGTGATTGACCATGGTCATGGTATCTCTACCGCTTACCTCTAGTACCGTGGCATACGTTTTGTTGTTCATATGTTGACTTCGGCCCGGTAGCTAATAACGTTCGGGGTGTAGCCTATGGTATTGGTACAATTCACCTTTCAATGCGTGCAAGTAAGTATGAACGGGATTCTTGTCATTCGACCACAGTAATCATAGCCAAGTGCTATGAAGTGGGTAAAGCCTGACAGAATCCATACGAGAAGTTAAAGATAACGATGAATAACGAATGATGAAGATAATAACGAATATTATCTCTATGTACGTATGATGTATGAACGCATGCACGAAAGGATACTTTTAAATAAGTAAAAGTATGTTTTATTACAAAACTAGAACTCACTCAGCAACGCTGACTTTTATGTATTTTCCAGTTGGCAGGTAGTGTTGCTGAGGATGGCACGAGGCGGCTACTCAGCTCTTTTGGGATGGCATTCTTTTGTTAATGTTTTTGTATTGTAATGCAAACAAATGAAATTTTGTAACAGGTGTTGTATTACTTTGCAAAAGCATTTATAGTAAATTTAAAGTTTCCGCTGCATGGTTTTATTAAATTGTATTAAATGTATGTTTTATGGGTAATGACGACCAACTGTGAGGTGCCCGGGAACGGGGCCTTACAAGTAATAGTAGTAATAGTAGTAATAGTAGTAATAGTAGTAATAGTAGTAATAGTAGTAATAGTAGTAATAGTAGTAATAGTAGTAATAGTAGTAATAGTAGTAATAGTAGTAATAGTAGTAATAGTAGTAATAGTAGTAATAGTAGTAATAGTAGTAATAGTAGTAATAGTAGTAATAGTAGTAATAGTAGTAATAGTAGTAATAGTAGTAATAGTAGTAATAGTAGTAATAGTAGTAATAGTAGTAATAGTAGTAATAGTAGTAATAGTAGTAATAGTAGTAATAGTAGTAATAGTAGTAATAGTAGTAATAGTAGTAATAGTAGTAATAGTAGTAATAGTAGTAATAGTAGTAATAGTAGTAATAGTAGTAATAGTAGTAATAGTAGTAATAGTAGTAATAGTAGTAATAGTAGTAATAGTAGTAATAGTAGTAATAGTAGTAATAGTAGTAATAGTAGTAATAGTAGTAATAGTAGTAATAGTAGTAATAGTAGTAATAGTAGTAATAGTAGTAATAGTAGTAATAGTAGTAATAGTAGTAATAGTAATAGTAGTAATAGTAGTATAGTAGTAATAGTATAATAGTAATAATAGTAATAATAGTAATAATAGTAATAATAGTAATAATAGTAATATTAGTAATAATAGTAATAATAGAAATATTAGTAATAATAGTAATAATAGTAATAATACTAATAATAATAATAATACTAATAATACTAAAAATAGTACTAATAGTAATAATAATAAAAATAATAATAGTACTAATGGTACTAATAGTACTAGTCGTACTAGTCGTACTAGTCGTACTAGTCGTACTAGTCGTACTAGTCGTACTAGTCGTACTAGTCGTACTAGTCGTACTAGTCGTACTAGTCGTACTAGTCGTACTAGTCGTACTAGTCGTACTAGTCGTACTAGTCGTACTAGTCGTACTAGTCGTACTAGTCGTACTAGTCGTACTAGTCGTACTAGTCGTACTAGTCGTACTAGTCGTACTAGTCGTACTAGTCGTACTAGTCGTACTAGTCGTACTAGTCGTACTAGTCGTACTAGTCGTACTAGTCGTACTAGTCGTACTAGTCGTACTAGTCGTACTAGTCGTACTAGTCGTACTAGTCGTACTAGTCGTACTAGTCGTACTAGTCGTACTAGTCGTACTAGTCGTACTAGTCGTACTAGTCGTACTAGTCGTACTAGTCGTACTAGTCGTACTAGTCGTACTAGTCGTACTAGTCGTACTAGTCGTACTAGTCGTACTAGTCGTACTAGTCGTACTAGTCGTACTAGTCGTACTAGTCGTACTAGTACTAGTCGTACTAGTCGTACTAGTAGTACTAGTAGTACTAGTAGTACTAGTAGTACTAGTAGTACTAGTAGTAATTGTGACAACCCGAAAATTTTTTTTTTTTGATTTAATAAAAATTTTTATGTGAATTTATAGTTTATTTTTATATTTTTATTATTATAATGTTAATAATAATAAAAATAATAACAATAATAATAATTATTATTATTAAAAATAATAATGTTAATAATGATAATATTAATAATAATGAAAATATTGTTATTAATAATAATTTATAAAATTATTAAATTGATTTAATAAAGTCCAGGGTTAGTTTTGTAATTTCTAAAACTTGTTTTATAAACATAAATCATAAAATAAAAAACATTCTAAAGTACAGGGGGCCATTGTGTAAATTATTAAAAATCCCAAACCACCCGCCCGTCCCCTTACGATTTTCCGGCCACCTACTCCGGCCAACTCTCCGGCGACACCAAAACCGCCAAACCATATGGTTTTGATCAAATCAAACCGTCCCGACACACCCACCTGCTAGATTCGAACTAAAATCCCACAATGATTAAACAAATTCGAGTGCGATCGATCCCAAACCGACCCATGTTCTTGTCGGCAACTTTTACAGACTTGAATCACACTAAACACACTACAATAATCGAACTAACCTCACCTAATCCATGTTATAAATGTAACCAATCGGTCTACAACTCCAATTATACCAGAAAACACATAAACAACTCAAATTGAACTCTCTCTTCTCCGCGACCTGCAACTCAATCGAACTCTATCCTAAGAGTTTCAAATCACACAATTGATTTAGGGCTTTTCATCATTTGATCAGTTAGAAACTTCCTGTAAAAGGAATTTGATTATTATCATCAATTACCACTGGAATCGATCTTGGTGTAGTCGGCTTGTTCATCCAGTGTATATCATCAGTTCGACTTCATCTGGTAAATTAAACACTCCATTCTATTTGATTTATCATGGGGAACAAAAGCCCCATGAATCCATACATTATAAACATCAAATTGGGTATCAATTTGATTCAAATTGAATCTAGGGTTCTTGATTTGGGGGAAACATTCGAGATTGTATTTAAAAGAAATTCAAACCGGCTTCTGTTGCGATTAGAGCCTTCGGCTCACTGGTTTGTGCGCAGGGTTATGGGGAGGAGGTCACGGGTTCGAACCCGTGCACCTCTAATTATTTTTTTATGCCTTTTTAAGCATTTTAAAAATATACAAAAATTACCAAAAATTATAAAAATAATTTTTAAAAACTTCTTCTATTTTAAAAGCCTTTAAATAATTTTCTGTAATTTATTTATTTAAAAACACCTTAAAATAAATTTATAAAATAATATTTAAAAATATTATAAATAACCATTTTTATAAAAATAGACTTTAAATGATGATTTAAAGTATTAATCCATTAATTGGACACCATATTATTTTTTATGGATAAATCATAATAATTGTGGAAATTTAATTATTTAAAAACCTAAATTATTTATGTAAATAATTATTACATGTGTTATAAATTATTATCCATAAAATGGATTTTTAATAATAATTTAAACCATCGAATTATTAATGAACATTATATTATTTATGGATTAATCCCGATAATATAAATACAATTAGATTTTATAAATTTAAATATTTATAAAATCTTACAAAAATTAAATATAAACTTACATGTTTAAATAACGTTTACAATTTATTTGGAATATAATGATATGTTAAAATCATTATTTAAATTCTATATAAATCTTTAATTATTAAAGAATTAACAACAATAATTAAATGATTTAATGTTTATAACAAATTCCAGAAAACCAAACCCTAGATCAATTGAACACCAGGTTCAAGATCTAACTTATTTAGATTATGGACTTATATTTAATTACTTATGTGAATTATAATTCCTTAGGAGGAATTTACTAGCTTATCAACATCACACGAGAACCGAGGTGAGTTCAGGCCCCACTATTTTACTAAATCTTTTTTGGGTAAGTTCATTTTATTAAAACTCTTTTGGGGGAGATAGCATACTGGTAATGTTACAAACGTTTTCATTATATATTTAAGATGTGTATGATATTAATATAGTGCTGTTTATCATTATAAAAGTCCTCACACTTTCGAATTGTTAATATTGGATAGCGGGGAAAGTTGAGTAGTACTACTGGGTGTGACGAGCCCCACTTGTGTGACTCGAGGTCAACCGGGTGCAATTTGTCCTATGAACATTAGTCACGATATGACATCGTGGCTGGAGGCAAACATAACACAGTCAGCTTCAATGTCGAAATCACTATTTAATATCGTTTGGGAATGGGCTAGCTAGCCATTACAATGCACATGCTTAAATATACGCTATTGTTAAACTGTGACGTTTAACTGTAAAATCTTGAACTGATCAACCATTGGGTTGATACACGCTATTGTTAAACTGTGACGTTTAACTGTAAACTCTTGAACTGATCAACCGTTGGGTTGATACACGCTATTGTTAAACTGGGATGTTTATCTGCAAACTCTTAAACTGATCAACCGTTGGGTTGATACACGCTATTGTTAAACTGGGATGTTTAAACGCAAGCTCTCGAACTAACCAACCATTGGGTTGATTACACTTTTGTTAAACTGTTATGATTAAACTCAAACTCTTGAACATACCAACCATTGGGTTGATATACACTTTTGTTAAACTGTTATGTTTAAACGCAAACTCTTGAACTCACCAACCGTGTGTTGACTTTTAGTATGCTATTCTCAGGTCATTAAATCTGGACTGCTGTTAGGAGCACTACACGGGTCAAGCATGCATCCTAACGCTTAAACAATGATATATATATGTTCATCTTATATTTTGGGTTTGTTTTATTTGTTTAAACGCTTCCGCATGTATTACAAAGTTTGAACTTTGGTTTGTTATGTTAAACGTTGCATATAGAGTCGTTCCAAGTAACTATTGACTATGATCCTGGTTTGTTCACACGCCTCGCGGTAGAATTCCGCACGTGGATTTTGAGGGTGTGATAGATTGGTATCAGAGCCATTGGTTATAGAGAACTAGGTTGCATACACACTAGACTATAACCACACACAATTAGTTAGTTACTTGTTCCTAGTCTTCCTAAACTTAACTTATCATCGTAGGTTCAAATCCTTAGACTTTATGTCTAACCTATGAAAATCTTATCGAGGTTTGAATTCCATAAACCAAATGAACTTGTGTGACACATAGACACCTGTATTCTTGATTTCCTGGCAAAAGGCCTTCGGGCTAAGGCAAGCATATCGCATATATCTCATTGCGAGACCTGGTATGCTTACCTGGGGATTTCTGGGATGAGTGATAAACTATGGTCAATACACAGGTCTCTAAGGCAAATGGGTCAAATTACCTTGGCGTGTCAATGATTCCCAAACTTTACTGATCCTTTCGTATACCTTGATTGATCGACCCCGATACAATACATACATATTGGTACTTCAACCATTGATGACCACTATACTTGACAAGATATGTTAACCTGATAGGAGGAACCGGGGTGATCATGCAAAGCAAGTTACCATTACGGGTGCACACGTAATTGTAATTTGTCATGCATGCTAAGTCCGGTGAATCTGGTCGGGTGGTAACATTGTAGTCAGTATAAGTCATCATTCCTACACCTTGAGCAAGAAAGTCTCGGTCTTCATAGAACATAGCCACTGATGTGGAAACTATCTATCAGTTCTACTTGTAGGAATGCTCACCTTACCTTGAATTTGGACATTTGTGTTAATCCCACGGATTTGGACTGATTCTCTAGCTTGTCTATTTCTTTAAATCCTTGAATTTCTCTTCCTTTTCATTTCAAGACAAAAGGTCTATTTTTATACAACTGATAGCTTTTGATATTTGGTAATCCAAAGAATGTCTGGAAGAGGACGTGGACGCGAGAGAAGTAACAATCATGAACATTACAAGCTTCTATTCTATACTCTAGGGTGCTAGGATCATAATTCTAGTAAGACCTTGTAAAGGGTAACAAAACATTACTGACACTTGCTATTACTTAAGTCCTGTCCTACTTAGAGCCTTCATGGTATTTCCAAAGAGACATTCCTCCAATTAGTATTTCAGTAACTGAGGAACTGATTGAATGCTTAGAATGAAAGTGAACTACAGGAAATATAGAAGAGTGATGAAACTCATTGTACATATTCTTTGGGATGATGCTAAGGAAAAATTAGGATGTCGTGTAACCGGTTTAAGCACATTCTTAGTATACCGGTGATGCTTATATATAGGGTTATTGAAGTAAGTTCAAAGCCTTGGTAATTGAGCACTATTACTTAAGGAATGAAATGCAAAAGTTAGAATTGTAATTCTAAAATCGTGCAATGGCAGGATTAGGTTGTGCTTTTTATACTGACAAACTCCATAAATTGACAAAGCTGATGTCATACCTTATGACATTAGACCAAATAGAATTAAGGACACTGGAAAAAAAATCTAGAAAGAAGATTGGAGGGTCAAACAAGCAATCTAGCGGTAAGGTAGACAAGAATTCCAATGTTGTGAACCTAGCTATGTTGGTTAATATGATTAAGCTAACGTGTGTTAAACGGGGACATTAAGAAGGTTGGAGTTCCGACCATTACTATAAGTGTGCCCTAGGTCGATTAGGACCCCAGGACAAGTTAGAAATCATCAGAATTAGGAAATGGCTATAGCTAGAAAGTAAGAACAGTTAAATTATGGAAATAAAGGTCATATAAGTCAAAATAATACATCCCGCGGTCATACATTTACGACTGAAGCAAGCCACATTTGACAAGACTAAGTGTTGTTACATGTATGTACCTTATCATCAATAGCTACACATCTATTTGATACCAGTGTTGATAATAGCTTTGATTCTTCTGGAATTATTCTTTAATTTAGCATTAACCCTAGTTGTTTAGAAATTATTTATTCTGTTAAAATGACCAATGGTAATGATTAGAGGTTACACAAAAGTACACAAAGATCATGACCTTGACATAGACTTAATACCGTATGAATTGGTTATCGAAGAAGGAAACCAAGATAGTCCGTCAGGAGAAGGTGATTCGACCTATCAAACCAAAGCATGATCTCTAAATCTGAAAGAAGACCCAATCGTTTTAGGTTAATTTTTATTCTAAGCTTGGAGCACTTCACTTCTTAAACTGATTTATCTCCTTTATCCTTATTTGACCTAGCTATATGGAACCATTTATTACTTATCTATCCACTCTCATTTTGAGCTATCATCAAAACGTGATTGTGTGATGGTAGCCTTCCTAAACAAATGCTATCAACCATGTCACACGAGATAAGATCTCCATTATCAGGGGTCGTTAGCATAGCAGAAATTCTATCAACAACAAAACTTGATAAAGATCAGAAACAACTTTTGAGTGTCATGTTGTCTTCTGATGATCTAGTCCTTCAACTTATTAGTGACATCCTCGACTTTTCCTAAGTTGAGTCAGGAGTTCTGAGGTTGGAGGCCACAAAATTTAGGCCAAGAAGAGGTGATGTCCCAGTGGAGGTTAATGGTGATGTTTTACGGATTAGACAAATTCTCACCCACTTGATCAGCAATGCTATCGAGTTTACTCACCAAGGAAAGGTTCAGAGTAATCTTTATGTAAAAGCAAAACCATTATCTCACAACGTCGAGAAATTAACCTGCATCCGTTTCAAATATTCGTACACCGTGGTATGACGTTAAAACATCAATCGTTATTCTGAATGATTGATTCATTTTCTGCTTTAATAATATTCTTAACCATTTTCGTGAACTCATTCCAAGATCTTTGCATAGTTTATTATTCCTTTAGACCGATGGTTGGTCAAAGGAGAAATACATATTCACAAGATATGCGTTAAGATCGTTTCATATGGTGACGTTAGGGATTCTTAAATTCCGACGGATAACCTTTCTTATCATTGTTGGTCTTATCTTGATTTCTAGACATCACCTTACCACGAAATTATATTCTGGAAATTATGGATCGGAAAGTTAAACAACTAAAACATAGTAAGATTCCGATCGTAAGAGTTCGGTGGAACTCCCGGCGTGGTCCTGAGTTCACCTGGGAACGAGAGGACGAAATGATGCGCAAGAATCCTAACCTATTCAAGGATGTTGCCAGTACATCTTAATTTTCGGGACGAAAATTCCTCTAACAGGGGGATGATGTGACAACCCGAAATTTTTTTTTTTTTGATTTAATAAAAATTTTTATGTGAATTTATAGTTTATTTTTATATTTTTATTATTATAATGTTAATAATAATAAAAATAATAACAATAATAATAATAATATTATTATTAAAAATAATAATGTTAATAATGATAATATTAATAATAATGAAAATATTGTTATTAATAATAATTTATAAAATTATTAAATTGATTTAATAAAGTCCAGGGTTAGTTTTGTAATTTCTAAAACTTGTTTTATAAACTTAAATCATGAAATAATAAACATTCTAAAGTACAGGGGGCCATTGTGTAAATTATTAAAAATCCCAAACCACCCGCCCGTCCCCTTTCGATTTTCCGGCCACCTACTCCGGCCAACTCTCCGGCGACACCAAAACCGCCAAACCATATGGTTTTGATCAAATCAAACCGTCCCGACACACCCACCTGCTAGATTCGAACTAAAATCCCACAATGATTAAATAAATTCGAGTGCGATCGATCCCAAACCGACCCATGTTCTTGTCGGCAACTTTTACAGACTTGAATCGCACTAAACACACTACAATAATCGAACTAACCTCACCTAATCCATGTTATAAATGTAACCAATCGGTCTACAACTCCAATTATACCAGAAAACACATAAACAACTCAAATTGAACTCTCTCTTCTCCGCGACCTGCAACTCAATCGAACTCTATCCTAAGAGTTTCAAATCACACAATTGATTTAGGGCTTTTCATCATTTGATCAGTTAGAAACTTCCTGTAAAAGGAATTTGATTATTATCATCAATTACCACTGGAATCGATCTTGGTGTAGTCGGCTTGTTCATCCAGTGTATATTATCAGTTCGACTTCATCTGGTAAATTAAACACTCCATTCTATTCGATTTATCATGGGGAACAAAAGCCCCATGAATCCATACATTATAAACATCAAATTGGGTATCAATTTGATTCAAATTGAATCTAGGGTTCTTGATTTGGGGGAAACATTCGGGATTGTATTTAAAAGAAATTCAAACCGGCTTCTGTTGCGATTAGAGCCTTCGGCTCACTGGTTTGTGCGCAGGGTTATGGGGAGGAGGTCACGGGTTCGAACCCGTGCACCTCTAATTATTTTTTTATGCCTTTTTAAGCATTTTAAAAATATATAAAATTACCAAAAATTATAAAAATAATTTTTAAAAACTTCTTCTATTTTAAAAGCCTTTAAATAATTTTCTGTAATTTATTTATTTAAAAACACCTTAAAATAAATTTATAAAATAATATTTAAAAATATTATAAATAACCATTTTTATAAAAATAGACTTTAAATGATGATTTAAAGTATTAATCCATTAATTGGACACCATATTATTTTTTATGGATAAATCATAATAATTGTGGAAATTTAATTATTTAAAAACCTAAATTATTTATGTAAATAATTATTACATGTGTTATAAATTATTATCCATAAATGGATTTTTAATAATAATTTAAACCATCGAATTATTAATGAACATTATATTATTTATGGATTAATCCCGATAATATAAATACAATTAGATTTTATAAATTTAAATATTTATAAAATCTTACAAAAATTAAATATAAACTTACATGTTTAAATAACGTTTACAATTTATTTGGAATATAATGATATGTTAAAATCATTATTTAAATTCTATATAAATCTTTAATTATTAAAGAATTAACAACAATAATTAAATGATTTAATGTTTATAACAAATTCCAGAAAACCAAACCCTAGATCAATTGAACACCAGGTTCAAGATCTAACTTATTTAGATTATGGACTTATATTTAATTACTTATGTGAATTATAATTCCTTAAGAGGAATTTACTAGCTTATCAACATCACACGAGAACCGAGGTGAGTTCAGGCCCCACTATTTTACTAAATCTCTTTTGGGTAAGTTCATTTTATTAAAACTCTTTTGGGGGAGATAGCATACTGGTAATGTTACAAACGTTTTTATTATATATTTAAGATGTGTATGATATTAATATAGTGCTGTTTATCATTATAAAAGTCCTCACACTTTCGAATTGTTAATATTGGATAGCGGGGATGTAAGGCCCACCTTTCTCAGGGAAGCCTCACAGTTGGTCATTCTGTGACAACCCGAAAATTTTTCGCGATTTAATACAAAATTTATGTGATTTTACAAATTAGTTTTGTATTTTTATTATTATTTAATAATAATGTTAATAATAATAAAATAATGATAATAATAATAGTAATAATAAAAATGATATTATTACAAATGATAATAATAATAATAATAATGATATTATTATTACAATTAATGATAAAAATAATAATTATAATAATAATGATATTATTATCAAAAATAATGATAATAATAATATTAGTATTAAAAAAATTATGTTAATAATGGAAATAATAATAATGAAAATATTATTATTAATAAATAATTTATAAAAAGATTAAATTGAATTTATAAAGTCCAGGGGGGTTATTTGTAATTTTTAAAACATGTTTTAAAAGTTAAAACATAAAATTTAAAACATTTCAAAACCCCAGGGACCATTCTGTAATTAATTCAAACCCAACCCCCGATCCCGTCGACCCACTGTTCCGGCAACAACTCCGGCAACCCTCCGGCCAACTTCAAACGCCCAAAACACATGTTTTAATCAAATTAATTGCCACTGAACCGTTTACCAGTGAGATTCGAACCATCAACTCACAATAATTCGGGAATCAAACGATAATGCGATCGATCCCAACCCACGTGAACATGTCGGCTTCTTTACAGCCTTCCAATCGCACTGAGACTAAATGATAATCAAATTAATCAAATGTACACGAAGCTATAAATACTACTGATCTATACAAGCTTTCAATTGCATCAATTAAAACCCAGAAACTTCAATTTAATTCTCTTCTTCCCCGAAACCTGTAACACACTCGAACTCCTATCTAGAACTATTGTAAACCAAACTTGATTGAGGGCTTTCGATCATCTGAGCTATTAGAAGCTTCCTGCAAGAGGAATTTGATTATCAATACCATTTGGATAGCATTTGATCTTCTTCCCCTGTCGCGACTGTTCTTCGAAGAATCATCACCAAATCGACATCATCTGGTAAATTAAATACACCATTATGTTCGATTGATCATGGGAACAAAAGCCCCATGAATCCATACATTAACATAATCGATTGGATGCTCAATTTGATCGATTGTGTTTTAGGGTTCTTGGTGGAAATTGGGTTTCTGGAATATGGGTTTAAAAGAATTAAAAACCCATTCCTTACGCGGCCTTGTGCCTTGGTTTACTGGTTTGTGTGTGAGGTTATGAACAGGAGGTCAGGGGTTCGAACCCTGCCCCCAACATTATTTTTTAAATGCCTTTTTAAGCATTTTAAAAATATACAAAAATTACCAAAAATTATAAAATAATTTTTAAAAGCTTCTTTTATTTTTAATACCATTAAATAATTTTCTGTAAATTATTTAATTAAAATACCTTAAATAAAATTTATAAAATAATATTTAAAAATATTATAAATAACCATTTTTATAAAAATAGACTTTAAATTATGATTTAAAGTATTAATCCATTAGTTGGACACCATATCATTTTTATTTAATGATAATCATAATAATTATAGAAAAATAATTATTTAAAAGCCTAAATTATTTATGAAAATAAATATTACATGTGTTATAAATTATTATCCATATAAAAATGGATTTCCAAATAATAAATTAGATCATCAAATTATTAATGGATGTTATAATATTTTATGGACTTATTTTGATAATATAAATACAAAGTAAATTTTATAAATTTAAATATTTATAAAATCTTACAAAAATTAAATATAAACTTATATGTTTATATAACGTCTATAATTTAATTAGAATATAATGATATGTCAAAATCATTATTAAACTAATTAAATTTTATATAAATCATTAATTATTAACAAAAATAATTAAATGATTTAATGTTTATAACAAATCCCAGAAACCAAATCCTAGATCAATTGAACACCAGGTTCAAGATCTAACTTATTTAGGTTTTGGATTTGTATCTGTTTGCTTACGTGAAATATAATTCCTTAGCAGGAATTTACTAGCTTGTCAACACCACACAAAAGGACTGAGGTGAGTTCATAACTATTCCCCTTTTTAATCATTTAAATATTTTGGGGCTGGAATACATGTTGTAATTGAAATTACAAATTATTTTTGTGTATTATGTTAAATAATAATTTAATCACATTTATGATTACATATGGTTATTATGAAATCCTTCTCTGTATACTGGACTATAAATAAGCAGGGATCTTTTGGATAGTACTATCGGGGAGTGACTAACCCCCACAAAGGTTTGGACATGTGGTCCTCATCAGATGCACAAAGATCTCGCTGTCATTCGGGATGACGATTCTGTGGGAAGGCAGATTGTTGCGCTATATAAGTTTTGCCATTATAGTTCCACTTACCACCCATATGAGGATAAATGTAAAGAGAGGATTCGCGCCCTCTGATTTGAATTATTAAAATTGGCATAATACACACATAAAAAGGAAAAGGGAAAAATTGAACTAAGTGACATGGACAAATTCAATGTGATGGATTTGTTGGGCTTGTACTTAGTGGGTATGTGGGGTAGCGGGTTCACCTTATTAGAAAGGGTTCCGACAGGCTATTCATATACCGGTGAGTAAATTAAACTCACACTTTGACAATAAACCCTTCTTTGAATGATAATGGATGATTTATCAAATATGTTTTACTTACCTATGAACTCACCAACCCTGTGTTGACACTTGATTTACATGTATTCTCAGGTATCTATTAGGAGCTTATGGACATGCACGTAGGATCATATAAGAGCTCCAGATACATATCGGTTATTGATAAGACATGATTAGACGTATTGTTAAGAAACAATATATGTATTTATTTCCGCTGCGTATAATATTTAATACTCTGATTATTAATGAAATGGTTATCTAAAACTTATCATATAGATAACTGCATCTCATGTGTAACTACTGTGTTCGATCCTGTTTGCTCACCCCTCCGTGATAGATTCCAGACCCGGAATTTGAGGGTGTGACAGATTGGTATCAGAGCCATTGGTTATAGTGAGTTAGGAATTGCATCTAGCCTATAGCCACACACAATAGTTGCACAAAGTAAATTGCCTTAGTTAGAGATTGACTAAGATTAAGAAGTTATATGCCTTATGTGATTTCTATTATACCTTGATTCCTATCAATACACACACGAATCTTAAAACATATTCTAAGGCATTGTGTGCCTAATTCAAGTGATTTCAAAACTCGATTGTTATTAACGGTTTCAAAGTCTCGTCAAAGTCTGTGTCATACAACTTGAACACATGCAATGCTGGAAGAGTAAGATGCCTGTATCTCGGGGTGTTCTGTCTAGGCAAGGTATTCGCATATATCCAAATCAACCGATGGACCTGTTTACCTTACCTGGGAACCCTTGGGATGAGTATCTGCTTATAGGTACGCATGTCTTCAACAAAGTTGTGATTGACTCAATACTTTGATTAGTCAACGTACTCGCTTTGATTCACGAATCAAACGAATACACTCGGAACATCTCATTGTCGTGTTGAATAATTCTTGTCCTTGATTTCGTTTTTCCCGATATAATACATACATATTTGGTACTTCTATCATTAATGACCACTATACTTGACAAGATATGTTAACCCAATAGGAGGAACCGGGGTGATCATGCAAAACAACTTACCATTACGGGTGCACACGTAATTGTAATTTGTCGTGCATGCTAAGTCCGGTGAATCTGGTCGGGTGGTAACATTGTAGTCCGTATAAGTCATCATTCCTACACGTTGAGCAAGAAAGCCTCGGTTCTCATAGAACATATTTCCATGAAAATTCTTAATGATATCTCAGAATGGTTTCTCGACAAATCCGTTCACGGTCTAGAAACTCTAGTCGTAAGATTGCTGCTATTGTAGCACGTGAAGTTACTGTGGTCAATATACAAGTCTTTAAGACATATGAATCAAATTACCTTGACGTGTTCCATTTGGTAATCTAGGTTACACTTGTCCTAACCTAAAGTGAGACTTGTTTCCCTAGTACTTGCCTGACATGGTTATACCTGAAATCCTGAAGGTATGAAGGATAGGCAGCTATCATTAGACATATTGTACTTATGTGCTTGTAGTTTACCTGCTGTTACTTAAGACCTGTCCTACTTAGATCCTTCATGGTATTTCCAATCATAATATTAATTTTATCCTTTAAGAGGCATTCCTCCACTTAGCATTTCAGTAATTGAGGGACTGATTAAATGCTTAGAATGAAAGTGGACTACAGGAGATATAGAAGGGTGATGATACCTACATACATTAAGTTATTCTTTGGGATGATAATAAATTAGGATGTTGTGTAACCGGTTTTAGCATATTCTTAGTATACCGGTAATGCTTATAAAAGGGTTACTATACCTAAGAAATGAAATGCAAAAGATAGAATTGTAATTCTAAAATCATGCAATGGTAGGGTTAAGTCGTGCTCTTTATACAAACTCCATGAATTGATAAAACTGATGTCATACCTTATGACATTAGACCAAATAGAATTAAGAAGGACACTGGGTAAAATCTAGTGAGTAGAAGAATAAGCTCTCTGATGGTTTAGATAATTTGCCTTAATACCAATATTGTGAACCTAGCTATGTTGATTGATACGATTAAGCTAACGTGTTAAACGGGGACATTAAGAAGATTGGAGTTCTGACCATTACCATAAGTGTGCCCTAGGTTGATTAGGATCCCAAGACAAGTTAGAATTGATATTTGAAACTCATGAGAAAATTGTCCAGATAAGAAAAGCTACGCTGATAAACACCGCAAGCCACCTGAAATTCAGGAAGGAGATAAAGTTTCGCTAAAGGTATCTCCCTGGAAGGGAGTTATACGCTTTGGGAAACGAGGGAAATTGAACCCTCGCTACGTGGGACCTTTTGAAATTGGCAGAAGGACTGACCCAGTAGCCTATGAATTAAATCTACCTGCTGAACTTGGTGGTGTGCATAATGTTTTTCACGTATCAAATCTAAGGAAGTGTTTATCCGATGAATTACTGGTTGTGCCTTTCAAGGAACTGCAAGTATGTGAGAAACTCAGACTTGTTGAGGCACCAATTGAAATCATGGATAAGAAAGTTAAACAACTTAAGCATAGCAAGATTCCGGTTGTCAGAGTTCGGTGGAACTCCCGGCGAGGTCCTAAGTTCATTTGGGAATGGGAGGACGAATGATGTGCAAGTATTCTAACTTGTTCAAAACATTACGAGTACATCTTAATTTTCGGGACGAAAATTCCTCTAACAGGGGGATGATGTGACAACCCGAAAATTTTTCGCGATTTAATACAAAATTTATGTGATTTTACAAATTAGTTTTGTATTTTTATTATTATTTAATAATAATGTTAATAATAATAAAAATAATGATAATAATAATAGTAATAATAAAATGATATTATTACAAATGATAATAATAATAATAATAATAATGATATTATTATTACAATTAATGATAAAAATAATAATTATAATAATAATGATATTATTATCAAAAATAATGATAATAATAATATTAGTATTAAAAAAATTATGTTAATAATGGAAATAATAATAATGAAAATATTATTATTAATAAATAATTTATAAAAAGATTAAATTGAATTTATAAAGTCCAGGGGGGGGTTATTTGTAATTTTTAAAACATGTTTTAAAAGTTAAAACATAAAATTTAAAACATTTCAAAACCCCAGGGACCATTCTGTAATTAATTCAAACCCAACCCCCCGATCCCGTCGACCCACTGTTCCGGCAACAACTCCGGCAACCCTCCGGCCAACTTCAAACGCCCAAAACACATGTTTTTAATCAAATTAATTGCCACTGAACCGTTTACCAGTGAGATTCGAACCATCAACTCACAATAATTCGGGAATCAAACGATAATGCGATCGATCCCAACCCACGTGAACATGTCGGCTTCTTTACAGCCTTCCAATCGCACTGAGACTAAATGATAATCAAATTAATCAAATGTACACGAAGCTATAAATACTACTGATCTATACAAGCTTTCAATTGCATCAA
Source organism: Flaveria linearis (assembly GCA_024085815.1). Classification (NCBI taxonomy): domain Eukaryota; kingdom Viridiplantae; phylum Streptophyta; class Magnoliopsida; order Asterales; family Asteraceae; genus Flaveria; species Flaveria linearis. The sequence continues at coordinate 74,986 of JABSNV010001336.1, read as the reverse complement.
TTAAAACCCAGAAACTTCAATTTAATTCTCTTCTTCCCCGAAACCTGTAACACACTCGAACTCCTATCTAGAACTATTGTAAACCAAACTTGATTGAGGGCTTTCGATCATCTGAGCTATTAGAAGCTTCCTGCAAGAGGAATTTGATTATCAATACCATTTGGATAGCATTTGATCTTCTTCCCCTGTCGCGACTGTTCTTCGAAGAATCATCACCAAATCGACATCATCTGGTAAATTAAATACACCATTATGTTCGATTGATCATGGGGAACAAAAGCCCCATGAATCCATACATTAACATAATCGATTGGATGCTCAATTTGATCGATTGTGTTTTAGGGTTCTTGGTGGAAATTGGGTTTCTGGAATATGGGTTTAAAAGAATTAAAAACCCATTCCTTACGCGGCCTTGTGCCTTGGTTTACCGGTTTGTGTGTGAGGTTATGAACAGGAGGTCAGGGGTTCGAACCCTGCCCCCAACATTATTTTTTAAATGCCTTTTTAAGCATTTTAAAAATATACAAAAATTACCAAAAATTATAAAAATAATTTTTAAAAGCTTCTTTTATTTTTAATACCATTAAATAATTTTCTGTAAATTATTTAATTAAAAATACCTTAAATAAAATTTATAAAATAATATTTAAAAATATTATAAATAACCATTTTTATAAAAATAGACTTTAAATTATGATTTAAAGTATTAATCCATTAGTTGGACACCATATCATTTTATTTAATGATAAATCATAATAATTATAGAAAAATAATTATTTAAAAGCCTAAATTATTTATGAAAATAAATATTACATGTGTTATAAATTATTATCCATATAAAAATGGATTTCCAAATAATAAATTAGATCATCAAATTATTAATGGATGTTATAATATTTTATGGACTTATTTTGATAATATAAATACAAAGTAAATTTTATAAATTTAAATATTTATAAAATCTTACAAAAATTAAATATAAACTTATATGTTTATATAACGTCTATAATTTAATTAGAATATAATGATATGTCAAAATCATTATTAAACTAATTAAATTTTATATAAATCATTAATTATTAACAAAAATAATTAAATGATTTAATGTTTATAACAAATCCCAGAAAACCAAATCCTAGATCAATTGAACACCAGGTTCAAGATCTAACTTATTTAGGTTTTGGATTTGTATCTGTTTGCTTACGTGAAATATAATTCCTTAGCAGGAATTTACTAGCTTGTCAACACCACACAAAAGGACTGAGGTGAGTTCATAACTATTCCCCTTTTTAATCATTTAAATATTTTGGGGCTGGAATACATGTTGTAATTGAAATTACAAATTATTTTTGTGTATTATGTTAAATAATAATTTAATCACATTTATGATTACATATGGTTATTATGAAATCCTTCTCTGTATACTGGACTATAAATAAGCAGGGATCTTTTGGATAGTACTATCGGGGAGTGACTAACCCCCACAAAGGTTTGGACATGTGGTCCTCATCAGATGCACAAAGATCTCGCTGTCATTCGGGATGACGATTCTGTGGGAAGGCAGATTGTTGCGCTATATAAGTTTTGCCATTATAGTTCCACTTACCACCCATATGAGGATAAATGTAAAGAGAGGATTCGCGCCCTCTGATTTGAATTATTAAAATTGGCATAATACACACATAAAAGGAAAAGGGAAAAATTGAACTAAGTGACATGGACAAATTCAATGTGATGGATTTGTTGGGCTTGTACTTAGTGGGTATGTGGGGTAGCGGGTTCACCTTATTAGAAAGGGTTCCGACAGGCTATTCATATACCGGTGAGTAAATTAAACTCACACTTTGACAATAAACCCTTCTTTGAATGATAATGGATGATTTATCAAATATGTTTTACTTACCTATGAACTCACCAACCCTGTGTTGACACTTGATTTACATGTATTCTCAGGTATCTATTAGGAGCTTATGGACATGCACGTAGGATCATATAAGAGCTCCAGATACATATCGGTTATTGATAAGACATGATTAGACGTATTGTTAAGAAACAATATATGTATTTATTTCCGCTGCGTATAATATTTAATACTCTGATTATTAATGAAATGGTTATCTAAAACTTATCATATAGATAACTGCATCTCATGTGTAACTACTGTGTTCGATCCTGTTTGCTCACCCCTCCGTGATAGATTCCAGACCCGGAATTTGAGGGTGTGACACATTCACAGCAAAACATCGATTTAAAACAGTCATTTACTCATATGTGTATAAATATATATTGCAGCGGATAATAATGTAAATTTCAATCCATTACAAATGAAATCTAAACATTGTCTTTAATTCTAAAAATCTATTTAGAGTCCTCTTAATCTTTTCTTCCTCAGGGATGCCAGTCTTCTAGTGCCAAGAAGCTTCAGTCCCATGCCTCTATTCCGTAGCTCTAACTGTTACCTGTCAACTGATATGCATACAAAAGTCAGCTTCGCTTAGTGAATTCTAGGTTTACTTTGCTAAATAACTTTTGTAAGAGACATTAGCTTTATCAGTTGAAAATAATTCTCATCTATCACACATTAATACATACAGGCTATCACTTTATCGATACTTTATCATTACTTTTCATTTCTTGTTATTTATTACTCTTCTTTATCCGTCAATTCTCTGTCACTATCGGTGCCTAGGCTCGCCTAGGACTTTACCGACACGCCAATTAAGGGCTTACAGTCGTACTCGATCGGGCCATTATTGTCATGCCAATTCAGGGCTTACAGACCTGCCTGTTCGAGCATTACTTTATCCGGGTGAGGGCACAACAAATGCAACCCTCCTTTAGCCATTGCTTGCAAGTCTTTACTTTATCCCTTGCCTGCAGGACTTTACTTGCAAGACTTTACTTTATCCAGGTACACGTTATGGGCCACATAACCTTTCTTTACGTTTCACTTTCTTATTTAAGTTATATATATACATATATAACACAACACATCTCGAAGGCAATTCATCACTACAAGGTTATATCTCGATAAGGAAAAACACACTATCAATTCATTATAACACCCCATTTCTCATATAAGATAGTATGTAAAGCTTTACTTTAAAAGAACTGATCATAAAAAGTATGTATCTTAGTATGCATACCGCCCCAAAACATTTAAAGCATGTATAAAATAGGGGATCTAGCTGCACGAAAGTTAACATGCAAAAACGTCATTTTCTTCATAATTTCGCCCATAGTTTCGCTACAGCGAAACTACAGTTTCGCCTGCAGTTTCGCTGGGCAGCACTTCTGCTAGTTTCGCTAGACAGATTCGCTACCTTGAGCGCCCAACTTTCGTTGGAATTCCCTATTCTCGCAAGGTCTATAGGTCAGTCTGGGTCTTAGCGAGATTACCGGCGAAACTATAGTTTCGCCCCAGCGAAACTGTAGTTTCGCTGGAACTTCTCCTAGACTCGCTGAACTAATGTGCAGTTTCGCTGGTTAAATGCTTAAATTCGCTGGATCGGGGCCCAGTTTCGCTGGATAAACAAAAACTCAGATCCAGCCCATTTTTAACCCAAAATCTTAACTTTTTACGTCCAAATCCTTAGTTTACCTTCCATGAAACCAGATCTAAGCTTTTTACACGTTTTCATACGTAAAAATTCGACCTTTATGTGTTTCTTTAAACTTTTCAAAACCCCAAAACCCTAGAATCCGGGTTTGATCTACAGAGGGCCTTAGAGGTCGATTCTTACCTTGTTTTGTTGCTCTTTCCTTGTGTTTTGATGCTCCAATCCACCAGAACTTCAATCCTTCCAACCTTCAAGCTCCAAATCTTGAATTTCTTCACTTTCTCTCTCTACTTTCTCTCTCTACGAATTTGGTGGCTAGGGTTTGAAATGGTGAAGATGGAGCTGTTCATGCATGTTTAAGGGCTGATTAGGGCCCTTAAACCCATTAAGCCTAGCCCATTAAGACTAATTTTATCCATAGCCCACTAATTTACCCCTTTATTTCTTAAGTTAACCCTTAAAAGCCCATTATTATTAAATGGCTCGTTTCGGGAAATTTCGGGGCGTTACAGGGGAAAGTTGGGTAGTACTACTGGGTGTGACGAGCCCCACTTGTGTGACTCGAGGTCAACCGGGTGCAATTTGTCCTATGAACATTAGTCACGATATGACATCGTGGCTGGAGGCAAACATAACACAGTCAGCTTCAATTTCGAAATCACTATTTAATATCGTTTGGGAATGGGCTAGCTAGCCATTACAATGCACATGCTTAAATATACGCTATTGTTAAACTGTGACGTTTAACTGTAAACTCTTGAACTGATCAACCGTTGGGTTGATACACGCTATTGTTAAACTGTGACGTTTAACTGTAAACTCTTGAACTGATGAACCGTTGGGTTGATACACGCTATTGTTAAACTGGGATGTTTATCTGCAAACTCTTAAACTGATCAACCGTTGGGTTGATACACGCTATTGTTAAACTGGGATGTTTAAACGCAAGCTCTCGAACTAACCAACCATTGGGTTGATTACACTTTTGTTAAACTGTTATGATTAAACTCAAACTCTTGAACTTACCAACCATTGGGTTGATATACACTTTTGTTAAACTGTTATGTTTAAACGCAAACTCTTGAACTCACCAACCGTGTGTTGACTTTTAGTATGCTATTCTCAGGTCATTAAATCTGGACTGCTGTTAGGAGCACTACACGGGTCAAGCATGCATCCTAACGCTTAAACAATGATATATATATGTTCATCTTTATATTTTGGGTTTGTTTTATTTGTTTAAACGCTTCCGCATGTATTACAAAGTTTGAACTTTGGTTTGTTATGTTAAACGTTGCATATAGAGTCGTTCCAAGTAACTATTGACTGTGATCCTGGTTTGTTCACACGCCTCGCGGTAGAATTCCGCACGTGGATTTTGAGGGTGTGACAGTAATAGCAGTAATAGGAGTAATAGTAGTAGTAATAGTAGTAATAGTAGTAATAGTAGTAATAGTAGTAATAGTAGTAATAGTAGTAATAGTATAGTAGTAATAGTAGTAATAGTAGTAATAGTAGTAATAGTAGTAATAGTAGTAATAGTAGTAATAGTAGTAATAGTAGTAATAGTAGTAATAGTAGTAATAGTAGTAATAGTAGTAATAGTAGTAATAGTAGTAATAGTAGTAATAGTAGTATAGTAGTAATAGTAGTAATAGTAGTAATAGTAGTAATAGTAGTAATAGTAGTAATAGTAGTAATAGTAGTAATAGTAGTAATAGTAGTAATAGTAGTAATAGTAGTAATAGTAGTAATAGTAGTAATAGTAGTAATAGTAGTAATAGTAGTAATAGTAGTAATAGTAGTAATAGTAGTAATAGTAGTAATAGTAGTAATAGTAGTAATAGTAGTAATAGTAGTAATAGTAGTAATAGTAGTAATAGTAGTAATAGTAGTAATAGTAGTAATAGTAGTAATAGTAGTAATAGTAGTAATAGTAGTAATAGTAGTAATAGTAGTAATAGTAGTAATAGTAGTAATAGTAATAATAGTAATAACAGTAATAGAGTAATAATAGTAACAATAGTAACAATAGTAACAATAGTAACAATAGTAACAATAGTAATAATAGTAATAATAGTAATAATAGTACTAATAGTACTAATAGTACTAATAGTAAGATGGTCAAACTGAATCTCAAATATATAAAACAGTCCATAGGATGTTAATGTATAGTACGATCTATTCTTTTAATAGGGAAAATTTTATCAAGAAATGGGCTACCGAGTATTACTTGGTTTGCCAGATTTTTTACTAGTACAAAATTAGTATCTATACATGTATTTTCCTGACATATGAATGCCTTGGGTATTTTATAATTTACCTCGAGTTTTCCTTTACCCGCATGACTCAGACTATGAGAAGTCCTATGGTAATATTTTACAGGTACTAATCCTTCCTGTATACAATTCAAATCTGCACCACTGTCTATTAGCGCAGTTACTTCTATAAAGAAGTCTTGTCCTATAAGGAGTTTTATTTTCGTATGCCACTTTTGTGAAGTTATAATTTCCATAATATTTTTTAAATAATGAGATTCTGATTCCTCTGGTTGAGGAATTATTTTTCCTATTTCTAGACCTATGATCCTTTTTTCTAATTCTTTATTGTTTTGTTGTAACAATTTTATTTCTATTTTCAAATTATTAATTTCTTGTTTTAACTCCTGAATATCAAAAGGTTTCTTATTCTTTTGTTTAATTGATTTTTTAATTCTGCCAAAGAGAAGGGTTTTAGTTCTGCCGAAGTAGAAGCTTCTTCCTCTTCTTGGCTCTTAAAATGTGACGAGATTATTTTCTCTTTATTTGTGGATTATCTATGAGTTTTAATATTCCAGAATTTCATTAGTTATTACATTTATTTCCATATCTTGGAATTGTGAAATAATTTGATAAATATCATCTTCTTTTATTTCTGGATTACAACATTCCTTGTTGCGATTATTGTTACAATTATTTTCTTCTTCAGACAAAGAATAAAGACTTTCATTTTCTAAATTGTCTATTTCTTTTTCTTCAGTAGAAGATTGCTCAGAATATGATTCTGAATCTGACTCTAATAATATCTTAGAGATTTGATTTTTCAAGTCTTCATCTTCTAGCTTATTAAGCTTTTTCCTAACCCAACAAGTTTTTGCTTTGTGACCTATTTTGCCACATTTTCTACAAATTAACTTAGGCTTATATGAAGCTTTATATTTTTCAATTCTTTTAGATTTTCTATCTTCCCTTTTCTTTTTCCTTTTCCTATGTTTATAAGGGTTAGATTTCTTTAATTTTAATGACTTAGAAGTACTAGGTTTACTTCTAATCCAAATTGTTCACAAAATTGACCTAATTGCCTCTTTTCATTCAAAGAGTGTTTCTTAATTTGATGGTTTAATCTTATTTCATTGCATAGATTTAAACCTTCTTGCATGCATATACCTATTAATTTCCCATAAGTATATTCATCATAATCTATATTATTTCCTCCTTTTCTAAGGTTATTCCTTATTCTTTCTGCAAATAGATGAGGAAGTCCATCTATGAACTTAGATTTCCAATGAGAGCTATTACTCTCTGGGAGTTCCATCACTCTTGTTAAGAACGTATCCTTATACCATCTAAAAGATGTAAGGGTTCTACACTTAAGATTTTGTAATAAAGATCTAATATTCTCTGAATTATCAGACCATCTTCCTGTAAAATGTTCTATGATATTTACTATTAATGAATAAACAGAATTATTTTCTGTAACTCCATCCTCTTCTTTACACTATTGAGGATTTCCTCCTATCTTCTTCAGATAGGTAATTATCCCACCAGCCTTTAAGCTGTCCTGTAAAACCTAATATAATCATATGGGCTATTGTCTTAGTTGAGTTCCTATTACTCTGACAAATCGTACTATAAACATCACCATGCTTAACTGAATTCTATGACTTGTTACTAAAAAAAAAAAAAAAAAAAAAAAAAAAAAAAAAAAAGTCTGAAGGCCAACGATAGTAAAAATTCAGGAAGGATGATTATGGACAGGTTGCAGTCTGTTCAAGATGTTAATATGGCGGTCGAACTCTTGGGGCCCGTTTTAAGCCAAAAGCCGGGATGGCGTGGGGCGTTTTAGGGCTGACCTTTACTGATCACATGTTAACATCCTTGACAGAGGCTGTGTAAAATCTCCAATTGGTTCATAGCCTTCCTGGATCTAGCCGTTGGTGGCCCAACAGATTTTATTGTTTATTGTTTAAAATTAAAGTTTTTATGTTTTTAAGAATGTTTTCTAAATAAACATACCTCCTGGGGAGGTCGGCCTACTTATACTTATACCACTAAGTAGCCGGAGCCTCCCCAGGAGGTATGTTTATTTAGAAAACATACTTAAAAACTTAAAAACTTTTAATTTTAAACAATAAACAATAAAATCTGTTGGGCCACCAACGGCTAGATCCAGGAAGGCTATGAACCAATTGGAGATTTTACACAGCTCTGTCAAGGATTAACATGTGATCAGTAAAGGTCAGCCCTAAAACGCCCCACGCCATCCCGGCTTTTGGCTTAAAACGGGCCCCAAGAGTTCGACCGCCATATTAACATCTTGAACAGACTGCAACCTGTCCATAATCATCCTTCCTGAATTTTTACTATCGTTGGCCTTCCAGACTTTTTTTTTTTTTTTTTTTTTTTTTTTTTTTTTTTTTTTAGTAACAAGTCATAGAATTCAGTTAAGCATGGTGATGTTTTAACACTTAGATGTTTAGCCTCTAGAGAGACTATCATCAGAAGAATAAATTTAAGAAGGAGAGAAATTACCAGAATTTATGGAGCGTAGGCGCTTGCTCTTAAAACTCTTAGACTTTAACTTCAATATTATAAGAGAATTTTACAAGAGAGTGGAGAGGGATTTCGATCTTAGTAGTGATCGAGGTGTGTCTAAACTAATTACAATTGCCTCTATTTATAGGAGGCTCATACCCTAGAATATGCTAATAATATGCGAATATTCGCATCCTATGCGTATTACGCGTCTAGAGTACATTATTAAAGTTGCTTTATAAAAGCAAAAGTTACAATAATGCAACAACCAAACAAAACTTGTCTGGTGAATGGAGAGAATTTCGTCCTTTCTTTTGAATTATTGACGTCCTTTATTTTGTTGTGGGACCTATTGTATTATTTCTTTTCTTTTGAGTTACCAGATATTTCTGGTTCTTCTTCCGCCATTATTCTTTGGTAAACTTCTTCATTGAAGTCTTCTTCATATGGATCTTGAGAGTCTTGAAAAATAAATTGGTTTTCTTCATATTTGAAGATGTACCTGATGTAGTATCCGTTGAAGGAGATGTTCCTTTCTTGAAATGTCTCGCTATGTCTTTCTTCATTTCTGCGAGATATACTTTCATAATTTCTTCTTCACTGATATCATCAGTGCCTTTAATCATCTTAAGCTTTGTAACAATATGATTGAACGGACTAGGAGATTCCCTTTGTTGTTTCTTCTGATGTTGCAGCTTGTATGACTGTATAATTTCCTGGATATATCCAGAGTATCTTGGCAATTTAGTTTGCCATTTCCTCTTGCATCATTTTCTTCCAGAATTTAGTCATAAATTTCTTTTAAACAAAAAATATTTCTGGGGATAACCCGTTTCTGAACCCACTTCAATATCCATGGGATATGAATTGAGTAAAATAATAAAATGAAGCCATTCCTTCAATAAGGGTATTATCATGTTGGGCTTCGATTAAGATTGGAGATAATCTACCCATTGGGTATATAAATCTTTAAATATTTTTGCATTTTTAGTAAATATATTTACTGATGGACCGTATAACTGCCACCATTTAAAAATCCAATTTGGAATATCTGAATCATAGACTTTTGAACAAATTTTTATAAACCAAGAATGTTTTTGACTAGATTCTCATATAAAAGAACTCTGTCAAAAGCTTGATATAATCCCAATAGTTATAACTAATAGGATTTTTAGACTCAGGAAATATGATTTCCTTGTTCTTAGAGGTGATGTCCCCAAGTTTCAACAGATATGATCTGTTAATTACGATTTTACTGAAACTGATGGCTTTATTAGCCCCAGTATAATGCGTATTTCGCATGATTCTTTTTGAGATTTCCTCATAGAATGTTAGAGACTTATATGTCTCAGCAGGATATAATCCTTTATCAAGATACCGATTGGTTATTAACCAGGACTATCTTTCCATTTTTTATCTTTATTTTCTAAAAGAAGTATGACTTCTTTGTTGGGTTATGAACCCATTCATCATCACACTTCATCAGTGGTGATTTGGCATATGATGCCTTGCCTTGAGGATTATTTCCTTTGAGGCTTTGAAGGCCATATAATCCTTCCATGTCTCTTCATCAACTATGTTTGATGATGACGAACTTGTTGATGCATTAAAAGCTATAAGCTTTTTGTTCCCAATTTGGGAAATAATTCTTTCACCTCTTCCCCTATGAGAGGAAGATCTTCCACGACCTCTGCCGCGTTCCCAAGGAATCATGGCTGAAATAAGCATAAGAAATTATAATCTCTTTGCTTCTAATTCCGGATTTGTCTTCTGACTCCATTAAGTCTTCCCTGCAAGATCTGTAAAACATGTTCTTTTGCCTTTCTAGACAAATTTACATTATTTCTAATTTCTTGCATTCTATTTAAAAGCATTGTTTCTATTATTAGGAAGTCATTTTTGTTTCAATAATTTCTTGAATAGTGTTTCTTAGAGGTCCATATTATGACTCATTATGCACTAGAAATTATAGCCATTTTGGCTTCAAGTTCTTCGATTATCCTTTTAAAATATTCTTTTTCTGATTCAAGAATTTTAATTTCTCTGAATTTATCTTCAATTTGTAATAAGCTTAGAGAGCTATTTTTCCTTTCTTCAATATATTTTCTTTTTAACTTGAAGTTGGATTTCCCTAATCTGCTTATTAAGGATATTAATATATCTTAAATATGCCAATTTGGAATATGTTATTCCAATTGGTCCTTTAATATTTTTGGTTCTCTAGGGGGTCTTCTCATTTTAAATACTCCCGTGTAAGAAAATCAGGTAAACTGTTATCAGTTCCCTTTTTTAAATTATTTCAAAATCAAATGGCGCCAAATGTGACTGCCACCTTGCAAACATTTGTTTAGAAACATCATGTTTAAAATCCTTAGTAAACATATACTTTGCCGCTTGACAATCTGGTTCGTATGACAAACTTTTTGTTATATAAATCATCTTGAAATTTTAAAACACATTTTACTATTGCTAAAATTTCTTTTGCAATAGTAGCATAATTCTTTTGGCTAGTATTCCACTTACCTGAATGGAATCTAACAAGATATTGTTTTACTTTCTGGAGATTTCTGTTTCAAAATTCCTCCATAGCCTATTTCAGAGGCATCAGTCTCAACAATTTTATCCATCATGGGATTTGCTATCATTAAGCAAGGAAGGTTTTTAACCGTTGCTTTATTTTCTGAACTGCTCTAGTATGATCTAGAGACATGGTTTAGCATTGTTTTTTAACCTTTCATATAAAATTGCAGTGTCTTCTGCTAAATTTTTATAATATGGAAGAATATAATTAGGCTTCCAAGAAATCTTTGAAGTTGAGTTTTATCCTGTATTTCATCAGGGAATTTGATGCAAATTCAATACTTCTATTAATCGGAATTATATTTCCTTGGTTGATATTATGACCCAAGAATCTTATATTTGTTTGGAAAAGCATCATCTTAGTCCTAGATAAACTAAACCATTTTTTAAAATTATTTCCTTGAATATATTCAAATGTTTAAAATGGGTTTCAATATCTTTAGAAAAATACCAAGATATCGTCAATATAAACAATGATAAATCTACTATATGGAATAAAAATATCATTCATTATATTTTGAAATTCTGAAGGTGCATTCTTCAGACCAAATGGCATTACATTCCATTCGTAATGTCCTATAGGTACTGTAAAAGCAGTTTTGTACCTATCCTTTTCTTCTATTTGAATTTGCCAGTATCCTGACTTTAATCAAATTTTGAAATATATTTGCATCATGCAATTTATCTAGTAAATCTTTTTATTAGGTATAGGGTACCTAATCCATTTAAGACTTATAAGAGGTTATAATTTATTACCAATCTGGGTACACCTCTTTCTTGTTCTGCATGTTTATTAACATAAAATGCGGTGCATGACCACGGAGACTTAGAGATTCTAATTAAATTTCTATCTAAGAGAGATTTTATTTCTTTTTACATAATTCCATATATTCAGAATTCATTTGGCATGGCCTTGCTTTAGTCGGTATTTGACTTTCTTTAAAAATCATCTGGAGAGAAACAATATGTTTCTTCCTTTCCCAAAATGCATTAGGATGATCATTACAATTTGTAAGGAAAATTGATGTTCAATAATTTAATCTTTTCTTGTAACCTATTTTACTTAATGCTTCTTGAATATTTAAAGAAAATATTACTTTTTGTAGAAATTCAATTTGATTTATTTTTGCTTTTAATAATTCTTCTTTTACATTATTTAATGTCCTTGTTAAAGGATTACTTATAAACGGAAAATTTATTTCTCTTTCTTGGTATGTACCAGTTATTCCAGTACGATCTATTCTTTTAATAGGGAAAATTTTATCAAGAAATGGGCTACCGAGTATTACTTGGTTTGCCAGATTTTTTACTAGTACAAAATTAGTATCTATACATGTATTTTCCTGACATATGAATGCCTTGGGTATTTTATAATTTACCTCGAGTTTTCCTTTACCCGCATGACTCAGACTATGAGAAGTCCTATGGTAATATTTTACAGGTACTAATCCTCCTGTATACAATTCAAATCTGCACCACTGTCTATTAGCGCAGTTACTTCTATAAAGAAGTCTTGTCCTATAAGGAGTTTTATTTCGTATGCCACTTTTGTGAAGTTATAATTTCCATAATTTTTTAAATAATGAGATTCTGATTCCTCTGGTTGAGGAATTATTTTCCTATTTCTAGACCTATGATCCTTTTTTCTAATTCTTTATTGTTTTGTTGTAACAATTTTATTTCTATTTTCAAATTATTAATTTCTTGTTTTAACTCCTGAATATCAAAAGGTTTCTTATTCTTTTGTTTAATTGATTTTTTAATTCTGCCAAAGAGAAGGGTTTTAGTTCTGCCGAAGTAGAAGCTTCTTCCTCTTCTTGGCTCTTAAAATGTGACGAGATTATTTCTCTTTTATTTGTGGATTATCTATGAGTTTTAATAATTCCAGAATTTCATTAGTTATTACATTTATTTCCATATCTTGGAATTGTGAAATAATTTGATAAATATCATCTTCTTTTATTTCTGGATTACAACATTCCTTGTTGCAATTATTGTTACAATTATTTTCTTCTTCAGACAAAGAATAAAGACTTTCATTTTCTAAATTGTCTATTTCTTTTTCTTCAGTAGAAGATTGCTCAGAATATGATTCTGAATCTGACTCTAATAATATCTTAGAGATTTGATTTTTCAAGTCTTCATCTTCTAGCTTATTAAGCTTTTTCCTAACCCAAGTTTTTGCTTTGTGACCTATTTTGCCACATTTTCTACAAATTAACTTAGGCTTATATGAAGCTTTATATTTTTCAATTCTTTTAGATTTTCTATCTTCCCTTTTCTTTTTCCTTTTCCTATGTTTATAAGGGTTAGATTTCTTTAATTTTAATGACTTAGAAGTACTAGGTTTACTTCTAATCCAAATTGTTCACAAAATGACCTAATTGCCTCTTTTCATTCAAAGAGTGTTTCTTAATTTGATGGTTTAATCTTATTTCATTGCATAGATTTAAACCTTCTTGCATGCATATACCTATTAATTTCCCATAAGTATATTCATCATAATCTATATTATTTCCTTTTCTAAGGTTATTCCTTATTCTTTCTGCAAATAGATGAGGAAGTCCATCTATGAACTTAGATTTCCAATGAGAGCTATTACTCTCTGGGAGTTCCATCACTCTTGTTAAGAACGTATCCTTATACCATCTAAAAGATGTAAGGGTTCTACACTTAAGATTTTGTAATAAAGATCTAATATTCTCTGAATTATCAGACCATCTTCCTGTAAAATGTTCTATGATATTTACTATTAATGAATAAACAGAATTATTTTCTGTAACTCCATCCTCTTCTTTTACACTATTGAGGATTTTCCTCCTATCTTCTTCAGATAGGTAATTATCCACCAGCCTTTAAGCTGTCCTGTAAAACCTGATATAATCATATGGGCTATTGTCTTAGTTGCGTTCCTATTACTCTGACAAATCGTACTATACATTAACATCCTATGGACTGTTTTATATATTTGAGATTCAGTTTGACCATCTATGTTCCATTCATAGATATTTTTACCACTATATGAGTTATTAACTATGTATTCTTGTTCTTCTATAAGAATATCCTGTGGTGTTGGCCTAGGATAATAGTACATTCTTTGAGTTGGCTTATCTGCAAACTTTGATGACATTTTTGCTATTTCATCATCTATTCTTTGTTTATAATTTTTCATTAATACTTTCTTCAAATTCAGTCAAAGTATTATTTTGAGATTCTTCAATATATTTATTGAATTATTTAAAGTTTGAAGAATATTTTCTTCCGATTTTGTTTTAAAATCTGTTATTTTGGTGGTAATTGTATGCTTGGAGTAGCACTATATTCTTTTTTATTATTAACAATATTTTGTTTTTCTTTGAAATGTGATAATATATCATCCATTTTTTTAGCAATATCCTGCAATTGTTCTCCTATTATTATAAGGTATAAATTTGTATAATTTTGCGATTTTATTAGGTTATTTATATGAGAAATTGTTACTGCTAAGGTATCACCTTCCAGTAATTTTTGAAAAGCTTGATAACATCTTTCCTCTCCTTGTTTTTCTATTTTGAAACCAGTTGTTGGAGGGAAAACTTGAGTATTTATTGTACCATTTATATTGTATTGTCTCTTATTATCGAGATTATACTTTGAGTATATTTTTCAATAAACCAAGGGACAAAAGGTATGACCTTATTTTTTCTGCTAAATCAGTATAAAATTTTTCACTAAAGAACTCTTTTTCTTTGCTATTAAAATTAGAGAAAAACCATTTTCTAAATAATTCCCATTTGGGGGTAAAAAATTCTTTTGAAATTGCATCTCTTAATAGAGACCCTGGAGTAAAATCTAATCTTTCTTCCATTAATTATGCAAAATTAAATTCTGATTCGGTTATTTCCGGATCAATTGCTTAATTCCTCTGACTATATTATCAGAGTTTATTCTTAATTCGTCTATTTTTCTTTCAGGAAATTCTTCCCTAATCTTTGAAGTAGACGCCCTAGAAGGACTCCTAACAGTGTAATCTACTGGTGAAATATAGTAGTGTGATGACACAGATTTAGATAGAGATGGCTCACTATTTGTTTTATATTTTCAAATTGTATTTGTACTGAACCTTCTATTGTTTGTGAAATATTTATTGGATTATGATCCGTATATTGTTGCGACGGGGTAGCTTTATCTATCACCCAATTTTGTGGAAAGTTTATTTCTTCCCATTTTATTCTTCTTCTGGTAGTTATGTTTGATTTACCAAAATTAGTTTCTATCATTATTGTCTCATTAATGGTTTATCTACCATTTTACATTGTGGATTTAATGTGAATAAAGGTTTATAATAAATTCTATAACAGATACATATTACCTCTGAACCTGGAGCATAATTGTATCCATGAGTCTTGACATTTAATGTCAAAGCATCTAATATGTTATATCTGACAATGATAACTGCAAATTTGGATAAACATTAAAATATACCGGGCCATGGGCCAGGCTTGACTGAACAATTCCCATAAGGGATTGTTTCCAATCTAAGTTTCTAGCATCTCTAAGAGCTGCTATAAAAACTTTCTGGTAAGCCTTCTAATGTTAAAGGCTTAAATGCTATTTGCACAAGACCTATATGAATAAATTTATAATCCTTTTATATTTATTTAAATCTTTGTTTGATAATAATTTTATTATCATTTCATCCTTATTTAAAGAAAATGTTTCTTCAGTTGTTTTCACAACTTCTTTAATCCTAATTTTTCAAAAGTGCCTAATTTATAAATTAGCTTGTAATCAATTTTTGGAATTGTCCATTTATTTAATAATTCTAGATTATGAGGGATATCATACTCCTCTTCCATACTGTTTTTAACAGTATCTTCTGATTTTAATATGTTCATAATGTATGAACAAAGTAAGTGTTAAAACATCCACATACATAACTTTCTTCTATGGCTTTTCTGAGCAACATGGCTCTGATACCAACTAAGTAGGCCGGAGCCTCCCCAGGAGGTATGTTTATTTAGAAAACATACTTAAAAACTTAAAAACTTTTAATTTAAACAATAAACAATAAAATCTGTTGGGCCACCAACGGCTAGATCCAGGAAGGCTATGAACCAATTGGAGATTTTACACAGCCTCTGTCAAGGATGTTAACATGTGATCAGTAAAGGTCAGCCCTAAAACGCCCCACGCCATCCCGGCTTTTTGGCTTAAAACGGGCCCCAAGGTTCGACCGCCATATTAACATCTTGAACAGACTGCAACCTGTCCATAATCATCCTTCCTGAATTTTTACTATCGTTGGCCTTCCAGACTTTTTTTTTTTTTTTTTTTTAACCGAATCAGAATTTAATTTTGCATAATTAAATTCTGATTCGGTTATTTCCGGATCAATTTGCTTAATTCCTCTGACTATATTCTAAGTAGGCTGGAGCCTCCCCAGGAGGTATGTTTTTAGAAAACATACTTAAAAACTTTTAATTTTAAACAATAAACAATAAAATCTGTTGGGCCACCAACGGCTAGATCCAGGAAGGCTATGAACCAATTGGAGATTTTACACAGCCTCTGTCAAGGATGTTAACATGTGATCAGTAAAGGTCAGCCCTAAAACGCCCCACGCCATCCCGGCTTTTTGGCTTAAAACGGGCCCCAAGAGTTCGACCGCCATATTAACATCTTGAACAGACTGCAACCTGTCCATAATCATCCTTCCTGAATTTTTACTATCGTTGGCCTTCCAGACTTTTTTTTTTTTTTTTTTTTTTTTTTTTTTTTAGTAACAAGTCATAGAATTCAGTTAAGCATGGTGATGTTTTAACACTTAGATGTTTAGCCTCTTAGAGAGACTATCATCAGAAGAATAAATTTAAGAAGGAGAGAAATTACCAGAATTTATGGAGCGTAGGCGCTTGCTCTTAAAACTCTTAGACTTTAACTTCAATATATTATAAGAGAATTTTTACAAGAGAGTGGAGAGGGATTTCGATCTTAGTAGTGATCGAGGTGTGTCTAAACTAATTACAATTGCCTCTATTTATAGGAGGCTCATACCCTAGAATATGCTAATAATATGCGAATATTCGCATCCTATGCGTATTACGCGTCTAGAGTACAATTATTAAAGTTGCTTTATAAAAGCAAAAGTTACAATAATGCAACAACCAAACAAAACTTGTCTGGTGAATGAGAGAAATTTCGTCCTTTCTTTTGAATTATTGACGTCCTTTATTTGTTGTGGGACCTATTGTATTATTTCTTTTCTTTTGAGTTACCAGATATTTCTGGTTCTTCTTCCGCCATTATTCTTTGGTAAACTTCTTCATTGAAGTCTTCTTCATATGGATCTTGAGAGTCTTGAAAAATAAATTGGTTTTCTTCATTATTTGAAGATGTACCTGATGTAGTATCCGTTGAAGGAGATGTTCCTTTCTTGAAATGTCTCGCTATGTCTTTCTTCATTTCTGCGAGATATACTTTCATAATTTCTTCTTCACTGATATCATCAGTGCCTTTAATCATCTTAAGCTTTGTAACAATATGATTGAACGGACTAGGAGATTCCCTTTGTTGTTTCTTCTGATGTTGCAGCTTGTATGACTGTATAATTTCCTGGATATAATCCAGAGTATCTTGGCAATTTAGTTTGCCATTTTCCTCTTGCATCATTTTCTTCCAGAATTTAGTCATAAATTTCTTTTTAAACAAAAAATATTTTCTGGGGTATAACCCGTTTCTGGAACCCACTTCAATATCCATGGGATACTGATTGAGTAAAATAATAAAATGAAGCCATTCCTTCAATAAGGGTATTATCATGTTGGGCTTCGATTAAGATTGGAGATAAATCTACCCATTGGGTATATAAATCTTTAAATATTTTTGCATTTTTAGTAAATATATTTACTGATGGACCGTATAACTGCCACCATTTAAAAATCCAATTTGGAATATCTGAATCATAGACTTTTGAACAAATTTTTATAAACCAAGAATGTTTTTGACTAGGATTCTCATATAAAAGAACTCTGTCAAAAGCTTTGATATAATCCCAATAGTTATAACTAATAGGATTTTTAGACTCAGGAAATATGATTTCCCTTGTTCTTAGAGGTGATGTCCCCCAAGTTTCAACAGATATGATCTGTTTAATTACGATTTTACTGAAACTGATGGCTTTATTAGCCCCAGTATAATGCGTTATTTCGCATGATTCTTTTTTGAGGATTTCCTCATAGAATGTTAGAGACTTATATGTCTCAGCAGGATATAATCCTTTATCAAGATACCGATTGGTTATTAACCAAGGACTATCTTTCCATTTTTTATCTTTATTTTCTAAAAGAAGTATGACTTCTTTGTTTGGGTTATGAACCCATTCATCATCATCACCTTCATCAGTGGTGATTTGGGCATATGATGCCTTGCCTTGAGGATTATTTTCCTTTGAGGCTTTGAAGGCCATATAATCCTTCCATGTCTCTTCATCAACTATGTTTGATGATGACGAACTTGTTGATGCATTAAAAGCTATAAGCTTTTTGTTCCCAATTTGGGAAATAATTCTTTCACCTCTTCCCCTATGAGAGGAAGATCTTCCACGACCTCTGCCGCGTTCCCAAGGAATCATGGCTGAAATTAAGCATAAGAAATTATTAATCTCTTTGCTTCTATTCCTGGATTTGTCTTCTGACTCCATTAAGTCTTCCCTGCAAGATCTGTAAAACATGTTCTTTTGCCTTTCTAGACAAATTTACATTATTTCTAATTTCTTGCATTCTATTTAAAAGCATTGTTCTATTATTAGGAAGTCATTTTTGTTTCAATAATTCTTGAATAGTGTTTCTTAGAGGTCCTCTATTATGACTCATTATGCACTAGAAATTATAGCCATTTTGGCTTCAAGTTCTTCGATTATCCTTTTAAAATATTCTTTTTCTGATTCAAGAATTTTAATTTCTCTGAATTTATCTTCAATTGTAATAAGCTTAGAGAGCTATTTTTCCTTTCTTCAATATAATTTTCTTTTTTAACTTGAAGTTGGATTTCCCTAATCTGCTTATTAAGGATATTAATATATCTTAAATATGCCAATTTGGAATATGTTATTCCAATTGGTCCTTTAATATTTTTTGGTTCTCTAGGGGGTCTTCTCATTTTAAATACTCCCGTGTAAGAAAATCAGGTAAACTGTTATCAGTTCCCTTTTTATAAATTATTTCAAAATCAAATGGCGCCAAATGTGACTGCCACCTTGCAAACATTTGTTTAGAAACATCATGTTTAAAATCCTTAGTAAACATATACTTTGCCGCTTGACAATCTGTTCGTATGACAAACTTTTTGTTATATAAATCATCTTGAAATTTTAAAACACATTTTACTATTGCTAAAATTTCTTTTGCAATAGTAGCATAATTCTTTTGGCTAGTATTCCACTTACCTGAATGGAATCTAACAAGATATTCTTGTTTACTTTCTGGAGATTTCTGTTTCAAAATTCCTCCATAGCCTATTTCAGAGGCATCAGTCTCAACAATTTTATCCATCATGGGATTTGCTATCATTAAGCAAGGAAGGTTTTTAACCTTTTGCTTTATTTTCTGAACTGCTCTAGTATGATCTAGAGACCATGGTTTAGCATTGTTTTTTAACCTTTCATATAAAATTGCAGTGTCTTCTGCTAAATTTTTATAATATGGAAGAATATAATTTAGGCTTCCAAGAAATCTTTGAAGTTGAGTTTTATCCTGTATTTCATCAGGAATTTTGATGCAAATTCAATACTTCTATTAATCGGAATTATATTTCCTTGGTTGATATTATGACCCAAGAATCTTATATTTGTTTGGAAAAGCATCATCTTAGTCCTAGATATAACTAAACCATTTTTTAAAATTATTTCCTTGAATATATTCAAATGTTTAAAATGGGTTTCAATATCTTTAGAAAATACCAAGATATCGTCAATATAAACAATGATAAATCTACTATATGGAATAAAAAATCATTCATTATATTTTGAAATTCTGAAGGTGCATTCTTCAGACCAATGGCATTACATTCCATTCGTAATGTCCTATAGGTACTGTAAAAGCAGTTTTGTACCTATCCTTTCTTCTATTTGAATTTGCCAGTATCCTGACTTTAAATCAAATTTTGAAAATATATTTGCATCATGCAATTTATCTAGTAAATCTTTTTTTAGGTATAGGGTACCTAATCCATTTTAAGACTTTATTAAGAGGTTTATAATTTATTACCAATCTGGGTACACCTCTTTCTTGTTCTGCATGTTTATTAACATAAAATGCGGTGCATGACCACGGAGACTTAGAGATTCTAATTAAATTTCTATCTAAGAGAGATTTTATTTCTTTTTTACATAATTCCATATATTCAGAATTCATTTGGCATGGCCTTGCTTTAGTCGGTATTTGACTTTCTTTAAAATCATCTTCGTATGGGAGAGAAACAATATGTTTCTTCCTTTCCCAAAATGCATTAGGATGATCATTACATATTTGTAAGGAAAATTGATGTTCAATTAATTTAATCTTTTCTTGTAACCTATTTTTACTTAATGCTTCTTGAATATTTAAAGAAAATATTACTTTTTGTAGAAATTCAATTTGATTTATTTTTGCTTTTAATAATTCTTCTTTTACATTATTTAATGTCCTTGTTAAAGGATTACTTATAAACGGAAAATTTATTTCTCTTTCTTGGTATGTACCAGTTATTCCAGTACGATCTATTCTTTTAATAGGGAAAATTTTATCAAGAAATGGGCTACCGAGTATTACTTGGTTTGCCAGATTTTTTACTAGTACAAAATTAGTATCTATACATGTATTTTCCTGACATATGAATGCCTTGGGTATTTTATAATTTACCTCGAGTTTTCCTTTACCCGCATGACTCAGACTATGAGAAGTCCTATGGTAATATTTTACAGGTACTAATCCTTCCTGTATACAATTCAAATCTGCACCACTGTCTATTAGCGCAGTTACTTCTATAAAGAAGTCTTGTCCTATAAGGAGTTTTATTTTCGTATGCCACTTTTGTGAAGTTATAATTTCCATAATATTTTTTAAATAATGAGATTCTGATTCCTCTGGTTGAGGAATTATTTTTCCTATTTCTAGACCTATGATCCTTTTTCTAATTCTTTATTGTTTTGTTGTAACAATTTTATTTCTATTTTCAAATTATTAATTTCTTGTTTTAACTCCTGAATATCAAAAGGTTTCTTATTCTTTTTGTTTAATTGATTTTTTAATTCTGCCAAAGAGAAGGGTTTTAGTTCTGCCGAAGTAGAAGCTTCTTCCTCTTCTTGGCTCTTAAAATGTGACGAGATTATTTTCTCTTTTATTTGTGGATTATCTATGAGTTTTAATAATTCCAGAATTTCATTAGTTATTACATTTATTTCCATATCTTGGAATTGTGAAATAATTTGATAAATATCATCTTCTTTTATTTCTGGATTACAACATTCCTTGTTGCAATTATTGTTACAATTATTTTCTTCTTCAGACAAAGAATAAAGACTTTCATTTTCTAAATTGTCTATTTCTTTTTCTTCAGTAGAAGATTGCTCAGAATATGATTCTGAATCTGACTCTAATAATATCTTAGAGATTTGATTTTTCAAGTCTTCATCTTCTAGCTTATTAAGCTTTTTCCTAACCCAACAAGTTTTTGCTTTGTGACCTATTTTGCCACATTTTCTACAAATTAACTTAGGCTTATATGAAGCTTTATATTTTTCAATTCTTTTAGATTTTCTATCTTCCCTTTTCTTTTTCCTTTCCTATGTTTATAAGGGTTAGATTTCTTTAATTTTAATGACTTAGAAGTACTAGGTTTTACTTCTAATCCAAATTGTTCACAAAATTGACCTAATTGCCTCTTTTCATTCAAAGAGTGTTTCTTAATTTGATGGTTTAATCTTATTTCATTGCATAGATTTAAACCTTCTTGCATGCATATACCTATTAATTTCCCATAAGTATATCATCATAATCTATATTATTTCCTCCTTTTCTAAGGTTATTCCTTATTCTTTCTGCAAATAGATGAGGAAGTCCATCTATGAACTTAGATTTCCAATGAGAGCTATTACTCTCTGGGAGTTCCATCACTCTTGTTAAGAACGTATCCTTATACCATCTAAAAGATGTAAGGGTTCTACACTTAAGATTTTGTAATAAAGATCTAATATTCTCTGAATTATCAGACCATCTTCCTGTAAAATGTTCTATGATATTTACTATTAATGAATAAACAGAATTATTTTCTGTAACTCCATCCTCTTCTTTTACACTATTGAGGATTTTCCTCCTATCTTCTTCAGATAGGTAATTATCCCACCAGCCTTTAAGCTGTCCTGTAAAACCTGATATAATCATATGGGCTATTGTCTTAGTTGAGTTCCTATTACTCTGACAAATCGTACTATACATTAACATCCTATGGACTGTTTTATATATTTGAGATTCAGTTTGACCATCTATGTTCCATTCATAGATATTTTTACCACTATATGAGTTATTAACTATGTATTCTTGTTCTTCTATAAGAATATCCTGTGGTGTTGGCCTAGGATAATAGTACATTCTTTGAGTTGGCTTATCTGCAAACTTTGATGACATTTTGCTATTTCATCATCTATTCTTTTTATTATTTTCTTCATTAATACTTTCTTCAAATTCAGTCAAAGTATTAATTTTGAGATTCTTCAATATATTTATTGAATTATTTAAAGTTTGAAGAATTTTTCTTCCGATTTTGTTTTAAAATCTGTTATTTTTGGTGGTAATTGTATGCTTGGAGTAGCACTATATTCTTTTTATTATTAACAATATTTTGTTTTTCTTTGAAATGTGATAATATCATCCATTTTTTTAGCAATATCCTGCAATTGTTCTCCTATTATTATAAGGTATAAATTTGTATAATTTTGCGATTTTATTAGTTATTTATATGAGAAATTGTTACTGCTAAGGTATCACCTTCCAGTAATTTTTGAAAAGCTTGATAACATCTTTCCTCTCCTTGTTTTTCTATTTTGAAACCAGTTGTTGGAGGGAAAACTTGAGTATTTATTGTACCATTTATATTGTATTGTCTCTCTATTATCGAGATTATACTTTGAGTATATTTTTCAATAAACCAAGGGACAAAAGGTATGACCTTATTTTTTTCTGCTAAATCAGTATAAAATTTTCACTAAAGAACTCTTTTTCTTTGCTATTAAAATTAGAGAAAACCATTTTCTAAATAATTCCCATTTGGGGGTAAAAAATTCTTTTGAAATTGCATCTCTTAATAGAGACCCTGGAGTAAAATCTAATCTTTCTTCCATTAATTATGCAAAATTAATTCTGATTCGGTTATTTCCGGATCAATTTGCTTAATTCCTCTGACTATATTATCAGAGTTTATTCTTAATTCGTCTATTTTTCTTTCAGGAAATTCTTCCTAATCTTTGAAGTAGACGCCCTAGAAGGACTCCTAACAGTGTAATCTACTGGTGAAATATAGTAGTGTGATGACACAGATTTAGATAGAGATGGCTCACTATTTGTTTTTATATTTTCAAATTGTATTTGTACTGAACCTTCTATTGTTTGTGAAATATTTATTGGATTATGATCCGTATATTGTTGCGACGGGGTAGCTTTATCTATCACCCAATTTTGTGGAAAGTTTATTTCTTCCCATTTTATTCTTCTTCTGGTAGTTATGTTTGATTTACCAAAATTAGTTTCTATCATTATTGTCTCATTAATGGTTTATCTACCATTTTACATTGTGGATTTAATGTGAATAAAGGTTTATAATATTCTATAACAGATACATATTACCTCTGAACCTGGAGCATAATTGTATCCATGAGTCTTGACATTTAATGTCAAAGCATCTATATATTTTATATCTGACAATGATAACTGCAAATTTGGATAAACATTAAAATATACCGGGCCATGGGCCAGGCTGACTGAACAATTCCCATAAGGGATTGTTTCCAATCTAAGTTTCTAGCATCTCTAAGAGCTGCTATAAAACTTTCTGGTAAGCCTTCTAATGTTAAAGGCTTAAATGCTATTTGCACAAGACCTATATGAATAATTATAATCCTTTTTATATTTATTTAAATCTTTGTTTGATAATAATTTATTATCATTTCATCCTTATTTAAAGAAAATGTTTCTTCAGTTGTTTTCACAACTTGTTTAAATCCTAATTTTTCAAAAGTGCCTAATTTATAAATTAGCTTGTAATCAATTTTGGAATTGTCCATTTATTTAATAATTCTAGATTATGAGGGATATCATACTCCTCTTCCATACTGTTTTTAACAGTATCTTCTGATTTTAATATGTTCATAATGTATGAACAAAGTAAGTGTTAAAACATCCACATACATAACTTTCTTCTATGGCTTTTCTGAGCAACATGGCTCTGATACCAACTAAGTAGGCCGGAGCCTCCCCAGGAGGTATGTTTATTTAGAAAACATACTTAAAAACTTAAAAACTTTTAATTTTAAACAATAAACAATAAAATGTTGGGCCACCAACGGCTAGATCCAGGAAGGCTATGAACCAATTGGAGATTTTACACAGCCTCTGTCAAGGATGTTAACATGTGATCAGTAAAGGTCAGCCCTAAACGCCCCACGCCATCCCGGCTTTTTGGCTTAAAACGGGCCCAAGAGTTCGACCGCCATATTAACATCTTGAACAGACTGCAACTGTCCATATCATCCTTCCTGAATTTTTACTATCGTTGGCCTTCCAGACTTTTTTTTTTTTTTTTTTTTTTTTTTTTTAGTAACAAGTCATAGAATTCAGTTAAGCATGGTGATGTTTTACACTTAGATGCAACTAAGTAGGCCGGAGCCTCCCCAGGAGGTATTTTATTTAGAAAACATACTTAAAAACTTAAAAACTTTTAATTTTAAACAATCAATAAATCTGTTGGGCCACCAACGGCTAGATCCAGGAAGGCTATGAACCAATTGGAGATTTTACACAGCCTCTGTCAAGGATGTTAACATGTGATCAGTAAAGGTCAGCCCTAAAACGCCCCACGCCATCCGGCTTTTTGGCTTAAAACGGGCCCCAAGAGTTCGACCGCCATATTAACATCTTGAACAGACTGCAACCTGTCCATAATCATCCTTCCTGAATTTTTACTATCGTTGGCCTTCCAGACTTCCCTTTTTTTTTTTTTTTTTTTTTTTTTTTTTTTTTTTAGTAACAAGTCATAGAATTCAGTTAAGCATGGTGATGTTTTAACACTTAGATGTTTAGCCTCTTAGAGAGACTATCATCAGAAGAATAAATTTAAGAAGGAGAGAAATTACCAGAATTTATGGAGCGTAGGCGCTTGCTCTTAAAACTCTTAGACTTTAACTTCAATATATTATAAGAGAATTTTTACAAGAGAGTGGAGAGGGATTTCGATCTTAGTAGTGATCGAGGTGTGTCTAAACTAATTACAATTGCCTCTATTTATAGAGGCTCATACCCTAGAATATGCTAATAATATGCGAATATTCGCATCCTATGCGTATTACGCGTCTAGAGTACAATTATTAAAGTTGCTTTATAAAAGCAAAAGTTACAATAATGCAACAACCAAACAAAACTTGTCTGGTGAATGGAGAAATTTCGTCCTTTCTTTTGAATTATTGACGTCCTTTATTTTGTTGTGGGACCTATTGTATTATTTCTTTTCTTTTGAGTTACCAGATATTTCTGGTTCTTCTTCCGCCATTATTCTTTGGTAAACTTCTTCATTGAAGTCTTCTTCATATGGATCTTGAGAGTCTTGAAAAATAAATTGGTTTTCTTCATTATTTGAAGATGTACCTGATGTAGTATCCGTTGAAGGAGATGTTCCTTTCTTGAAATGTCTCGCTATGTCTTTCTTCATTTCTGCGAGATATACTTTCATAATTTCTTCTTCACTGATATCATCAGTGCCTTTAATCATCTTAAGCTTTGTAACAATATGATTGAACGGACTAGGAGATTCCCTTTGTTGTTTCTTCTGATGTTGCAGCTTGTATGACTGTATAATTTCCTGGATATAATCCAGAGTATCTTGGCAATTTAGTTTGCCATTTTCCTCTTGCATCATTTTCTTCCAGAATTTAGTCATAAATTTTCTTTTTAAACAAAAAATATTTCTGGGGTATAACCCGTTTCTGGAACCCACTTCAATATCCATGGGATACTGAATTGAGTAAAATAATAAAATGAAGCCATTCCTTCAATAAGGGTATTATCATGTTGGGCTTCGATTAAGATTGGAGATAAATCTACCCATTGGGTATATAAATCTTTAAATATTTTTGCATTTTTAGTAAATATATTTACTGATGGACCGTATAACTGCCACCATTTAAAAATCCAATTTGGAATATCTGAATCATAGACTTTTGAACAAATTTTTATAAACCAAGAATGTTTTTGACTAGGATTCTCATATAAAAGAACTCTGTCAAAAGCTTTGATATAATCCCAATAGTTATAACTAATAGGATTTTTAGACTCAGGAAATATGATTTCCCTTGTTCTTAGAGGTGATGTCCCCCAAGTTTCAACAGATATGATCTGTTTAATTACGATTTTACTGAAACTGATGGCTTTATTAGCCCCAGTATAATGCGTTATTTCGCATGATTCTTTTTTGAGGATTTCCTCATAGAATGTTAGAGACTTATATGTCTCAGCAGGATATAATCCTTTATCAAGATACCGATTGGTTATTAACCAAGGACTATCTTTCCATTTTTTATCTTTATTTTCTAAAAGAAGTATGACTTCTTTGTTTGGGTTATGAACCCATTCATCATCATCACCTTCATCAGTGGTGATTTGGGCATATGATGCCTTGCCTTGAGGATTATTTTCCTTTGAGGCTTTGAAGGCCATATAATCCTTCCATGTCTCTTCATCAACTATGTTTGATGATGACGAACTTGTTGATGCATTAAAAGCTATAAGCTTTTTGTTCCCAATTTGGGAAATAATTCTTTCACCTCTTCCCCTATGAGAGGAAGATCTTCCACGACCTCTGCCGCGTTCCCAAGGAATCATGGCTGAAATTAAGCATAAGAAATTATTAATCTCTTTGCTTCTAATTCCTGGATTTGTCTTCTGACTCCATTAAGTCTTCCCTGCAAGATCTGTAAAACATGTTCTTTTGCCTTTCTAGACAAATTTACATTATTTCTAATTTCTTGCATTCTATTTAAAAGCATTGTTTCTATTATTAGGAAGTCATTTTTTGTTTCAATAATTTCTTGAATAGTGTTTCTTAGAGGTCCTCTATTATGACTCATTATGCACTAGAAATTATAGCCATTTTGGCTTCAAGTTCTTCGATTATCCTTTTAAAATATTCTTTTTCTGATTCAAGAATTTTAATTTCTCTGAATTTATCTTCAATTTGTAATAAGCTTAGAGAGCTATTTTTCCTTTCTTCAATATAATTTTCTTTTTAACTTGAAGTTGGATTTCCCTAATCTGCTTATTAAGGATATTAATATATCTTAAATATGCCAATTTGGAATATGTTATTCCAATTGGTCCTTTAATATTTTTTGGTTCTCTAGGGGGTCTTCTCATTTTAAATACTCCCGTGTAAGAAAATCAGGTAAACTGTTATCAGTTCCCTTTTTATAAATTATTTCAAAATCAAATGGCGCCAAATGTGACTGCCACCTTGCAAACATTTGTTTAGAAACATCATGTTTAAAATCCTTAGTAAACATATACTTTGCCGCTTGACAATCTGTTCGTATGACAAACTTTTTGTTATATAAATCATCTTGAAATTTTAAAACACATTTTACTATTGCTAAAATTTCTTTTGCAATAGTAGCATAATTCTTTTGGCTAGTATTCCACTTACCTGAATTGAATCTAACAAGATATTCTTGTTTACTTTCTGGAGATTTCTGTTTCAAAATTCCTCCATAGCCTATTTCAGAGGCATCAGTCTCAACAATTTTATCCATCATGGGATTTGCTATCATTAAGCAAGGAAGGTTTTTAACCTTTTGCTTTATTTTCTGAACTGCTCTAGTATGATCTAGAGACCATGGTTTAGCATTGTTTTTTAACCTTTCATATAAAATTGCAGTGTCTTCTGCTAAATTTTTATAATATGGAAGAATATAATTTAGGCTTCCAAGAAATCTTTGAAGTTGAGTTTATCCTGTATTTCATCAGGGAATTTTGATGCAAATTCAATACTTCTATTAATCGGAATTATATTTCCTTGGTTGATATTATGACCCAAGAATCTTATATTTGTTTGGAAAAGCATCATCTTAGTCCTAGATATAACTAAACCATTTTTTAAAATTATTTCCTTGAATATATTCAAATGTTTAAAATGGGTTTCAATATCTTTAGAAAATACCAAGATATCGTCAATATAAACAATGATAAATCTACTATATGGAATAAAAATATCATTCATTATATTTTGAAATTCTGAAGGTGCATTCTTCAGACCAAATGGCATTACATTCCATTCGTAATGTCCTATAGGTACTGTAAAAGCAGTTTTGTACCTATCCTTTTCTTCTATTTGAATTTGCCAGTATCCTGACTTTAAATCAAATTTTGAAAATATATTTGCATCATGCAATTTATCTAGTAAATCTTTTTTATTAGGTATAGGGTACCTAATCCATTTTAAGACTTTATTAAGAGGTTTATAATTTATTACCAATCTGGGTACACCTCTTTCTTGTTCTGCATGTTTATTAACATAAAATGCGGTGCATGACCACGGAGACTTAGAGATTCTAATTAAATTTCTATCTAAGAGAGATTTTATTTCTTTTTACATAATTCCATATATTCAGAATTCATTTGGCATGGCCTTGCTTTAGTCGGTATTTGACTTTCTTTAAAATCATCTTCGTATGGGAGAGAAACAATATGTTTCTTCCTTTCCCAAAATGCATTAGGATGATCATTACATATTTGTAAGGAAAATTGATGTTCAATTAATTTAATCTTTTCTTGTAACCTATTTTTACTTAATGCTTCTTGAATATTTAAAGAAAATATTACTTTTTGTAGAAATTCAATTTGATTTATTTTTGCTTTTAATAATTCTTCTTTACATTATTTAATGTCCTTGTTAAAGGATTACTTATAAACGGAAAATTTATTTCTCTTTCTTGGTATGTACCAGTTATTCCAGTACGATCTATTCTTTTAATAGGGAAAATTTTATCAAGAAATGGGCTACCGAGTATTACTTGGTTTGCCAGATTTTTTACTAGTACAAAATTAGTATCTATACATGTATTTTCCTGACATATGAATGCCTTGGGTATTTTATAATTTACCTCGAGTTTTCCTTTACCCGCATGACTCAGACTATGAGAAGTCCTATGGTAATATTTTACAGGTACTAATCCTTCCTGTATACAATTCAAATCTGCACCACTGTCTATTAGCGCAGTTACTTCTATAAAGAAGTCTTGTCCTATAAGGAGTTTTATTTTCGTATGCCACTTTTGTGAAGTTATAATTTCCATAATATTTTTTAAATAATGAGATTCTGATTCCTCTGGTTGAGGAATTATTTTTCCTATTTCTAGACCTATGATCCTTTTTTCTAATTCTTTATTGTTTTGTTGTAACAATTTTATTTCTATTTTCAAATTATTAATTTCTTGTTTTAACTCCTGAATATCAAAAGGTTTCTTATTCTTTTTGTTTAATTGATTTTTAATTCTGCCAAAGAGAAGGGTTTTAGTTCTGCCAAAGTAGAAGCTTCTTCCTCTTCTTGGCTCTTAAAATGTGACGAGATTATTTTCTCTTTTATTTGTGGATTATCTATGAGTTTTAATAATTCCAGAATTTCATTAGTTATTACATTTATTTCCATATCTTGGAATTGTGAAATAATTTGATAAATATCATCTTCTTTTATTTCTGGATTACAACATTCCTTGTTGCAATTATTGTTACAATTATTTTCTTCTTCAGACAAAGAATAAAGACTTTCATTTTCTAAATTGTCTATTTCTTTTTCTTCAGTAGAAGATTGCTCAGAATATGATTCTGAATCTGACTCTAATAATATCTTAGAGATTTGATTTTTCAAGTCTTCATCTTCTAGCTTATTAAGCTTTTTCCTAACCGAACAAGTTTTTGCTTTGTGACCTATTTTGCCACATTTTCTACAAATTAACTTAGGCTTATATGAAGCTTTATATTTTCAATTCTTTTAGATTTTCTATCTTCCCTTTTCTTTTCCTTTTCCTATGTTTATAAGGGTTAGATTTCTTTAATTTTAATGACTTAGAAGTACTAGGTTTTACTTCTAATCCAAATTGTTCACAAAATTGACCTAATTTCCTCTTTTCATTCAAAGAGTGTTTCTTAATTTGATGGTTTAATCTTATTTCATTGCATAGATTTAAACCTTCTTGCATGCATATACCTATTAATTTCCCATAAGTATATTCATCATAATCTATATTATTTCCTCCTTTTCTAAGGTTATTCCTTATTCTTTCTGCAAATAGATGAGGAAGTCCATCTATGAACTTAGATTTCCAATGAGAGCTATTACTCTCTGGGAGTTCCATCACTCTTGTTAAGAACGTATCCTTATACCATCTAAAAGATGTAAGGGTTCTACACTTAAGATTTTGTAATAAAGATCTAATATTCTCTGAATTATCAGACCATCTTCCTGTAAAATGTTCTATGATATTTACTATTAATGAATAAACAGAATTATTTTCTGTAACTCCATCCTCTTCTTTTACACTATTGAGGATTTTCCTCCTATCTTCTTCAGATAGGTAATTATCCCACCAGCCTTTAAGCTGTCCTGTAAAACCTGATATAATCATATGGGCTATTGTCTTAGTTGAGTTCCTATTACTCTGACAAATCGTACTATACATTAACATCCTATGGACTGTTTATATATTTGAGATTCAGTTTGACCATCTATGTTCCATTCATAGATATTTTTACCACTATATGAGTTATTAACTATGTATTCTTGTTCTTCTATAAGAATATCCTGTGGTGTTGGCCTAGGATAATAGTACATTCTTTGAGTGGCTTATCTGCAAACTTTGATGACATTTTTGCTATTTCATCATCTATTCTTTGTTTATAATTTTCTTCATTAATACTTTCTTCAAATTCAGTCAAAGTATTAATTTTGAGATTCTTCAATATATTTATTGAATTATTTAAAGTTTGAAGAATATTTTCTTCCGATTTTGTTTTAAAATCTGTTATTTTTGGTGGTAATTGTATGCTTGGAGTAGCACTATATTCTTTTTTATTATTAACAATATTTTGTTTTTCTTTGAAATGTGATAATATATCATCCATTTTTTTAGCAATATCCTGCAATCTGTCACACCCTCATTTTCCACGTACGGGGTTTTACCGTCAGGCGTGTGACACAACCAGGATCTCAGATAAGCATCAGTTACACCAAACGACTCGATAATTACAAATCATATAAGTTGTTTAATTTTAATGAAACAAACCAAATATATTTAAGTTGTGCGGAAGCGAAAACAGGAAAACATTTGACAATAGTTTTGGAACACGCAAACACGCGTCCAATCCAATTTATGTAAAGTAAATGCAAATTACATCTTGAAAACAGTTTGAGATGAACGCAGAATGACATGCAGTGGATGCTGTGCTCCTAGACGTGCCACATCAATGTCCTGAGAGAAAACATGCAAAAATCTCAGTACAAGACTGGTGAGTTCACAGGTTTATCAGAAAACAGTAATTATCAGTAATGAAATCCCCGGATTTATCAATCCGATAAGTATAATGAAATCCCCGGATTTATCAATCCGATAAGTATAATGAAAAAAAAAAATCCCGGATTTTGTAATTAAAGCATATCATGGGTAGCTAATCCATAATGATCACTATGTGTACGAAGTCGCGACCGAGCTGACATGCAATACAGTAATAAAGTAGGCCAAGCCGTGGATCACACACCACAGTAAGTAAAGTAGGCCCAAGCCGTGGATCACACACCACAGTAAGTAAAGTAGGCCCAAGCCGTGGATCACACACCACAGTAAGATAGGATAACCGTTCACCCGTTTGACCAGCTAGCGCGACTAGCCCGAGTGGGGTATGTCAATCCCAGTAGTACTACTAACAATCACCTCGCTACTTCGTATTAACGGTCCGAAGGGCAAAGCATACAAACATAGTATCATGTATATGCAGAATCACAACAATCCAATGTAATGTAACGTTTATGAAAACCACATGTTTCTCTCCCCCAAAAATAGTAATAAGGTAAAGTGGGGCTGTAAACTCACCTGGTATCCTTATACAAATTCAGAGCTCGATAAAGAGAAGTGATGATCATCAACAAAGCAATCCTAACTAGAACATATAAGATTCACGTTTAGAATTAGCATGATGTTATTACATTCGTGCGGTTGAGCTCTTTAGTTAACTTAAAGTTAACGATTAGTATGATTATTGTATCTTAGCTTTTTGTACAAGTATCAGTTGTTATGTGCTAATTTGTGCATATTAGATTAATCAATGTTCTTATCCGAGTAATGATTCTTAGTACAATAATTATAACAATAATTTGTTGATTTGGAGATTTCAATCTTTATATATGATTATCATTGATGACATTATCCATACGAGAGAGGGTTATACCATAATGTATATATATATATTAGAGTTATCAAATATTAATAATCATACCCTCTTAAATATAAGTTGCTTAATTGTTAGCGTGTTATGACTATTTCTCATAAACAGGTGTACATCTTTACCTAGGTTATACATAGAGTCTTATTTTCATCAACTTCAGTAGTAATATTATATTCCCAAGGATGATATTTATTTTGATGACAAATCTATAATTAGTGTTAGAAATTTTATCCTGGTACTATTAAATATGCTAATAACAATTTAAGAAAAATAATGTTATTCCATTATATGTACATATTTGTGGTTTTGAAAACGCTAACAAGTCACACGCATTTGTTTGAATACTTCGTATTAATAAACTATACACCAGCTATAGTAACATCTTGATCGGTTTTAATAACTATTATTTTATACTTATGTCTCGTGTACGAACTAACCATTTTAAGCAAACAATTATATCCATTGACGTTCATTTTCATCTTTATAATTTATGTATTTTATAATTAGAGCTCAACTAACACGCATGTAACTTATAATTAAATTTCAATTGCGTAACGCGTGCGATTATACCTTCCACTTGGTTCACGCTCGTTAACCCACTCGCATGGCTCTTGACCTCATCATGTTCTTGTCGTTGACTACCCCCTTCGGCCTCCGTTGACCATGCTTGACCGACACACGACTCGCAAATCTTAATTGCCAACAACCGACACAATCAACAACACTACAACACCACTAAATCGCCATTTCAACCACGCTTTTCACACTCAACCTAACCGAATTTTAGATCATCATCAAAGCAGCCAAAATCACAACCAAAATCACAATCGTCAACACTACCACCATTATCGATATTTACAGCCCTAGCCGACACCAAATCGACTATTTTGACAGCTTTCAACCAACACAACAGCTTAACACTATTGCTTTTTCTGCTTAGATTCACATCTATAACTCAACAGCCACAACTATCACAACAACCAGCAACATTTACCGCCCATGATTACAGCCACAACCAGCATCAAACAACCATCGTAACCACCACCAGTGACTTACCACTGCCATATGAGCCACCGTCTTTATTATCACCGTCCACGATCATCGCTGCAGCCACCGTTGGGACCCAGATCCACCGAAACCACTACTCCAATCGGCACAGCCAACACACAACCACTAGTCGCTACCGACAGCCACCCCACAACACCATCACAACAACCAGTATCACCCATAACCACAATCCTAGCCAACAGTCAACAATCACAGCTGCCATCACCATAACCGCCACCTTCGGGACCCAGATTCACCGGAACCACAACTCAATCGACAACTCCCTTTGTAATAATCGCCTATGCGATCAAGAACCAAGAGGCCTCCGGATCCCAGCCTCCTTAGGGAGTCATCGGGGATCCTAGATCGACCACCACCCCCATCATCAGCAGCCACAATCATAGCCCCCAACCATCACCGCGACCGATAACCATAGCCACAATCACAGCCATACCCGACGCCACTACAGTCGCGATTACCACCGCCATCGACGACCCTCACCCCTGCAACCATAATCATCGCTGGATTCCACCTGCAACCATCGTCACCTCCCTCGATTCGCTCCACTTTTGCTATGTTTTGAGTGGAATAATCACCTCCATCGAGCTCAAGGGATCGAGGGGAGTCGTATGAAGGGTGTCACGCGTCCGCACTCGCCGGAGGAGTTCACCGGCGACCGGTGGTCGGCCGGATCGAAGAGAAGCAGGGGGGGGCGCGACCGCCTCTCTCTCTCTTTCTGATTTTTTTTCAACCCTAAAATGGAGAAGCTAAGGCTTATATAGTAGGGTTAGGTAATGGGTTCGTTAACCGATCGTTTCGTAACGCGTTCGTATTGGTTTTCACGTATCGTTAAAGTTTCACTTCCCGTTAGATACAAAATGTTATAAATATTTCCGATACTATTGATTTTATCATTTTTAAAATATGCCGAATAATTAAACGAGTTTGTAAATTACTGCGTATTTAACATGTTCAGCGGTTTTTCGCGTTTTCTCCGAATAAGCGCTTTTATTATTATTATCAACTTTTTATTATTTTATTATTATTATTCTTACAAAGTGGTAAAATAGACTAATTCGCGATAAACGGAGAAAGTTAATTTAAATAGTATTATCGAAAAATTCGGGTTGTCACATTACCCCCTTGTTAAAGGAATTTTCGTCCCGAAAATTAAAACGCTAGGGTTAACAAACGAGTGATGAGCAGCAGGTCAGTTGTGCAGAACATAGACGTGCTAGGTTTTCTGACGTTTTCCTAAGAAATTGGTGTCTGATCGTTGAACAGTTGTGGATACCTCTTCTTCATCTGATCCTCGCGTTCCCAGGCAATTTCTGGTACACGCTTTGAGTTCCACCTAACACGCACGATAGGGATCTTGCTACGTTTTAGGGTTTTGACTTCTCGATCCATAATTTCTACTGGTTCTTCGATGAAATGAAGTTGTTCATCGATTTCCAGTTCTTTTAGTGGAACAACGAGTGATTCATCAGCAAGACACTTACTCAGGTTTGACACGTGAAACACATTGTGTATTCCACTAAGTTCGTCAGGTAGGTTCAGTTGATAAGCCACCGGCCAATTCGTTTGATAATCTCAAACAGCCCCACGTACCTAGGGTTTAGTTTCCCCCGTTTTCTAAAGTGTATTACACTCCTCCAAGGGGAGACTTTCAACAGCACTTTGTCACCAATCTGAAACTCCAATGGCTTACGACGCTTGTCGGCGTAACTTTTTGTCGATCACGTGCTGCTGCCATATGGTTACGAATTTGTACGATCTTCTCAGTCATTTCGTGAACAAGTTCAGGTCCTATAAGTTAGCTTTCTCCTACTTCTGCCCAACAGATAGGAGATCGTCACTTACGTCCATACAGTGCCTCAAATGGAGCTGCCTTGACCGAGGTGTGGTAACTGTTATTATAGGAGAACTCAACTAATGGTAGAAGAGTTTCCCAGCTGTTGCCAAAATCAATCACACTGGCACGCAACATGTATTCCAGTGTTTGGATCGTACGCTCACTTTGACCATCGGTCTGCGGGTGATACGCGGTACTCGTATCCAGCCGCGTTCCCAATGATCGTTGTAATGATTGCCAGAAGTGAGAAGTGAACCGAGCATCCCGATCCGATATGATAGATACTGGTACGCCATGCCGAGAGACTATTTCTCTTAAGTAAATGCGTGTCAGTTTCTTCATTCGGTCAGTCTCCCGGATTGCCAGGAAATGTGCGGATTTCGTTAAGCGATCTACTATAACCCAAATGGTATCGCATCCGCTGGGAGGCCTAGGTAACTTCGTGATGAAGTCCATTGAGATCTGTTCCCATCTCCACATTGGAATTTCTGGTTGTTGGAGTAATCCAGATGGTCTCTGGTATTCTACCTTAACCTTGGAACAAGTTAGGCATTTGCTTACGTATGTGGCTATCTCCGCTTTCATTCTCGGCCACCAGTAAAATTCTTTCAGGTCCTGATACATCTTGTCTGAACCTGGATGGATCAAGTAACGGGACTTATGGGCTTCATCCATTATCAGCTCTCGTAGATTCCCGTGCTGTGGTACCCAGATCCGTTTCATAAGATAACGGATTCCATTAGTTCTAACCTCCAACTGTTTCTCCATGCCGCGCATGGACTCTGCCTTCAGATTCTCCGTCTTCAAGGCCTCAGATTGAGCAGCTTTGATTTGTGCTGGTAGGTCAGATTGGATTGTCATTTGCAATGAGCGCACCCGACGAGGCTTTAGAGTTTCCTTACGACTCAGGGCATCGGCTACTACATTAGCCTTACCCGGATGGTACTTGATCGCACAGTCATAATCATTGAGTAACTCTAACCATCGTCGTTGCCGCATATTCAATTCCTTTTGATCAAATATGTGCTGGAGGTTCTTATGATCTGTATAGATCGTGCACCTCGTTCCATATAGGTAGTGCCTCCAGATCTTTAAGGCAAACACTACAGCTCCTAGTTCCAGATCATGCGTGGTATAGTTCTTCTCATGCACCTTAGGTTGCCTGGATGCATAAGCTATGACTTTGTCGCGTTGCATCAGTACACATCCCAAACCTTGGATGGATGCATCACAGTAAACAACAAAGTCATTAGTTCCTTCTGGTAAAGCTAGAATTGGTGCGCTGCAGAGTTTGTCTTTAAGCGTCTGAAACGCTGTTTCCTCTTTGCTACCCCACTTATAAATTATTCCCTTATGAGTTAGGGCAGTCAAAGGTTGCGCCAATTTAGAAAATCCTTCAATAAATTTCCGGTAATAGCCTGCCAAACCAAGGAATTGTCGCACCTCAGTAGGCGTCTTTGGTGTCGGCCAATCCTTGATTGCTTTAATCTTTGAAAGATCAACAAGTATACCCTTTCATTCACCACGTGCCCAAGGAAATGCACTTCGCGTATCCAGAAGTCGCTTTTTGAGAACTTTACGTAAAGTTGTTCGTTCCTCAACAATTCCAGTATGGTTCTCAAATGTTCCTCATGATCTTCCTTATTACGGGAGTAGATCAGTATATCATCGATGAATACAATGACAAACTTATCCAAAGCTATCAGTCACGTGAAGATAACCCTTTTGTCTTGGAATGAAAAAGGAAGAAAAATTTAAAGATTTAAAGAAATAGACAAACTAGAGAATTAGTCCGAATCCGAGGGATTTACACAAATGTCATGGTTTGAATTTCGTCCTAAATTCAAGGTAAGGGTAAGCATTCCTACAAGTAGAACTGATAGATAATTTCCACATCAGGGGCTATGTTCTATGAAGACCAAGACTTTCTTGCTCAAGGCGTAGGAATGATGACTTATACTGACTACAATGTTACCACCCGACCAAATTCTCCGGACTTAGCATGCACGACAAATTACAATTACGTGTGCACCCGTAATGGTAATTTGCTTTGCATGATCACCCCCGGTTTCTTCTATCAGGCTAACATATCTTGTCAAGTACAGTGGTCATCAACGATAGGAGTACCAAATATGTAAGTATTATATCGGGGTCGATCAACCAAGGTATACGAAAGGATCAGTAAAGTTCAAGAATATTCATAAGTAACCCCTCCCGTGACTCACAGCAACTCGGAGCCACCATCCCTGTAGTCGTAAGCTCACAGGGATATGTTAAAGCAAAAGTTTTCAGGTAACTAAAAGTTCAGGAATTCGTAACTCTTCCCGTGACTCACAGTAACTCGGAGTCACCATCCCTGTAGTCGTAAGCTCACAGGGATACGTTAAAGCAAAAGTTTTCAGCCATCCAAATTAAGTAAGCACAGCTTAATAATCTATGTGTGTGTAACTAATGCAAATCCAGCTATAGTCTAAAATGCGATGCAAATGAGATGCAAAGTCCATTTTAGTTCGCTATAACTAATGCTCTGATACCAATCTGTCACACCCTCATTTTCCACGTACGGGGTTTTACCGTCAGGCGTGTGACACAACCAGGATCTCAGATAAGCATCAGTTACACCAAACGACTCGATAATTACAAATCATATAAGTTGTTTAATTTTAATGAAACAAACCAAATATATTTAAGTTGTGCGGAAGCGAAAACAGGAAAACATTTGACAATAGTTTTGGAACACGCAAACACGCGTCCAATCCAATTTATGTAAAGTAAATGCAAATTACATCTTGAAAACAGTTTGAGATGAACGCAGAATGACATGCAGTGGATGCTGTGCTCCTAGACGTGCCACATCAATGTCCTGAGAGAAAACATGCAAAAATCTCAGTACAAGACTGGTGAGTTCACAGGTTTATCAGAAAACAGTAATTATCAGTAATGAAATCCCCGGATTTATCAATCCGATAAGTATAATGAAATCCCCGGATTTATCAATCCGATAAGTATAATGAAAAAAAAAATCCCGGATTTTGTAATTAAAGCATATCATGGGTAGCTAATCCATAATGATCACTATGTGTACGAAGTCGCGACCGAGCTGACATGCAATACAGTAATAAAGTAGGCCCAAGCCGTGGATCACACACCACAGTAAGTAAAGTAGGCCCAAGCCGTGGATCACACACCACAGTAAGTAAAGTAGGCCCAAGCCGTGGATCACACACCACAGTAAGATAGGATAACCGTTCACCGTTTGACCAGCTAGCGCGACTAGCCCGAGTGGGGTATGTCAATCCCAGTAGTACTACTAACAATCACCTCGCTACTTCGTATTAACGGTCCGAAGGGCAAAGCATACAAACATAGTATCATGTATATGCAGAATCACAACAATCCAATGTAATGTAACGTTTATGAAAACCACATGTTTCTCTCCCCCAAAAATAGTAATAAGGTAAAGTGGGGCTGTAAACTCACCTGGTATCCTTATACAAATTCAGAGCTCGATAAAGAGAAGTGATGATCATCAACAAAGCAATCCTAACTAGAACATATAAGATTCACGTTTAGAATTAGCATGATGTTATTACATTCGTGCGGTTGAGCTCTTTAGTTAACTTAAAGTTAACGATTAGTATGATTATTGTATCTTAGCTTTTTGTACAAGTATCAGTTGTTATGTGCTAATTTGTGCATATTAGATTAATCAATGTTCTTATCCGAGTAATGATTCTTAGTACAATAATTATAACAATAATTTGTTGATTTGGAGATTTCAATCTTTATATATGATTATCATTGATGACATTATCCATACGAGAGAGGGTTATACCATAATGTATATATATATATTAGAGTTATCAAATATTAATAATCATACCCTCTTAAATATAAGTTGCTTAATTGTTAGCGTGTTATGACTATTTCTCATAAACAGGTGTACATCTTTACCTAGGTTATACATAGAGTCTTATTTTCATCAACTTCAGTAGTAATATTATATTCCCAAGGATGATATTTATTTTGATGACAAATCTATAATTAGTGTTAGAAATTTTATCCTGGTACTATTAAATATGCTAATAACAATTTAAGAAAAATAATGTTATTCCATTATATGTACATATTTGTGGTTTTGAAAACGCTAACAAGTCACACGCATTTGTTTGAATACTTCGTATTAATAAACTATACACCAGCTATAGTAACATCTTGATCGGTTTTAATAACTATTATTTTATACTTATGTCTCGTGTACGAACTAACCATTTTAAGCAAACAATTATATCCATTGACGTTCATTTTCATCTTTATAATTTATGTATTTTTATAATTAGAGCTCAACTAACACGCATGTAACTTATAATTAAATTTCAATTGCGTAACGCGTGCGATTATACCTTCCACTTGGTTCACGCTCGTTAACCCACTCGCATGGCTCTTGACCTCATCATGTTCTTGTCGTTGACTACCCCCTTCGGCCTCCGTTGACCATGCTTGACCGACACACGACTCGCAAATCTTAATTGCCAACAACCGACACAATCAACAACACTACAACACCACTAAATCGCCATTTCAACCACGCTTTTCACACTCAACCTAACCGAATTTTAGATCATCATCAAAGCAGCCAAAATCACAACCAAAATCACAATCGTCAACACTACCACCATTATCGATATTTACAGCCCTAGCCGACACCAAATCGACTATTTTGACAGCTTTCAACCAACACAACAGCTTAACACTATTGCTTTTTCTGCTTAGATTCACATCTATAACTCAACAGCCACAACTATCACAACAACCAGCAACATTTACCGCCCATGATTACAGCCACAACCAGCATCAAACAACCATCGTAACCACCACCAGTGACTTACCACTGCCATATGAGCCACCGTCTTTATTATCACCGTCCACGATCATCGCTGCAGCCACCGTTGGGACCCAGATCCACCGAAACCACTACTCCAATCGGCACAGCCAACACACACCACTAGTCGCTACCGACAGCCACCCCACAACACCATCACAACAACCAGTATCACCCATAACCACAATCCTAGCCAACAGTCAACAATCACAGCTGCCATCACCATAACCGCCACCTTCGGGACCCAGATTCACCGGAACCACAACTCAATCGACAACTCCCTTTGTAATAATCGCCTATGCGATCAAGAACCAAGAGGCCTCCGGATCCCAGCCTCCTTAGGGAGTCATCGGGGATCCTAGATCGACCACCACCCCCATCATCAGCAGCCACAATCATAGCCCCCAACCATCACCGCGACCGATAACCATAGCCACAATCACAGCCATACCCGACGCCACTACAGTCGCGATTACCACCGCCATCGACGACCCTCACCCCTGCAACCATAATCATCGCTGGATTCCACCTGCAACCATCGTCACCTCCCTCGATTCGCTCCACTTTTGCTATGTTTTGAGTGGAATAATCACCTCCATCGAGCTCAAGGGATCGAGGGGAGTCGTATGAAGGGTGTCACGCGTCCGCACTCGCCGGAGGAGTTCACCGGCGACCGGTGGTCGGCCGGATCGAAGAGAAGCAGGGGGGGGGCGCGACCGCCTCTCTCTCTCTTTCTGATTTTTGTTTCAACCCTAAAATGGAGAAGCTAAGGCTTATATAGTAGGGTTAGGTAATGGGTTCATTAACCGATCGTTTCGTAACGCGTTCGTATTGGTTTTCACGTATCGTTAAAGTTTCACTTCCCGTTAGATACAAAATGTTATAAATATTTCCGATACTATTGATTTTATCATTTTTAAATATGCCGAATAATTAAACGAGTTTGTAAATTACTGCGTATTTAACATGTTCAGCGGTTTTTCGCGTTTTCTCCGAATAAGCGCTTTTATTATTATTATCAACTTTTTATTATTTATTATTATTATTCTTACAAAGTGGTAAAATAGACTAATTCGCGATAAACGGAGAAGTTAATTTAAATAGTATTATCGAAAAATTCGGGTTGTCACACAATTGTTCTCCTATAAGGTATAAATTTGTATAATTTTGCGATTTTATTAGGTTATTTATATGAGAAATTGTTACTGCTAAGGTATCACCTTCCAGTAATTTTTGAAAAGCTTGATAACATCTTTCCTCTCCTTGTTTTTCTATTTTGAAACCAGTTGTTGGAGGGAAAACTTGAGTATTTATTGTACCATTTATATTGTATTGTCTCTCTATTATCGAGATTATACTTTGAGTATATTTTTCAATAAACCAAGGGACAAAAGGTATGACCTTATTTTTTTCTGCTAAATCAGTATAAAATTTTTCACTAAAGAACTCTTTTTCTTTGCTATTAAAATTAGAGAAAAACCATTTTCTAAATAATTCCCATTTGGGGGTAAAAAATTCTTTTGAAATAGCAGCTCTTAGAGATGCTAGAAACTTAGATTGGAAACAATCCCTTATGGGAATTGTTCAGTCAAGCCTGGCCCATGGCCCGGTATATTTTAATGTTTATCCAAATTTGCAGTTATCATTGTCAGATATAAATATATTAGATGCTTTGACATTAAATGTCAAGACTCATGGATACAATTATGCTCCAGTTCAGAGGTAATATGTATCTGTTATAGAATTTATTATAAACCTTTATTCACATTAAATCCACAATGTAAATGGTAGATAAAC
Organism: Flaveria linearis; assembly: GCA_024085815.1. Classification (NCBI taxonomy): domain Eukaryota; kingdom Viridiplantae; phylum Streptophyta; class Magnoliopsida; order Asterales; family Asteraceae; genus Flaveria; species Flaveria linearis. The sequence goes on along the minus strand of JABSNV010001336.1, from coordinate 32,762 downwards.
CATTAAATGAGACAATAATGATAGAAACTAATTTTGGTAAATCAAACATAACTACCAGAAGAAGAATAAAATGGGAAGAAATAAACTTTCCACAAAATTGGGTGATAGATAAAGCTACCCCGTCGCAACAATATACGGATCATAATCCAATAAATATTTCACAAACAATAGAAGGTTCAGTACAAATACAATTTGAAAATATAATAATAATAATAACAATAAAAATAATAATAATAACAATAATAATAATAACAATAAAAAT